>JAQFVV010007961.1:0-47826 GCA_028023455.1 Epiperipatus broadwayi
TATATATATGAACATAGTATTGATACTGCAACTCTTATAACGTTATGATCATCACTTTCAATTGTTATCAATCCATTACAGAATTAAAGATCTACAAATTTAGTCCTGATTTTTAAGTTTTATATCCTATATTTCCAACATCTTTAACAAATAATTTCATTAAATCATGCATGTCCAGCACAATTATTTACAATCTCTTATATTTTTAAATGACATTACATTTGTATTTTATTTGATTTAATTCCATGTTTTAAAATTAATTGGGAATGTGAATTATTGATAAATATAATTCACTTGAAACTTTAATTTTTTGCAAAAAAAAAAAGTTGAAGTGATCCACATATCTTTTACTAAATATAAACGTTTTACAAATAGGTTTTTTATTATAGAATATTTCCATATTTGTTATGAAGATCAGTGTAAAATAATGACCAAGTACTTGCCAGTCTGTGTTGGTTTCCTATACACTGTTGTTTTTTTGCTTTGCTCTGAAAGAGTCTTGCTAAAGAAAATCTGAGAATGCCAATTTTTGTTCTTGTTTAGATTTTATTGTGTGAATTAATTTGTAGGAGATACATATTTGGCATACACATCCAATCATATGAGATGCACTAAACATGAAATTGTACTATTAGGAACATATCAAAAGGAGGTTTGTTCAGAAGCCAGTGATTTTCGAAGAAAATATTTAATGTGGAAGAAATGCTTATGAAGAATGATTATCCATCAGTAGTTATCAAAGAAAACCTTCAATCGACAACACTAAGAAACCAAACCAGAAAAACATTGTTTATTTTTTGAGTTGTATATCCATATATACCAGGAATGACAGACAAATTAAAGTGAATTTACCCAGTCAGTATAACAATCAGGTCCGATTTTCAAACCATACCACACTTTGAGAAATTAACATTCATCTTTTAAGATTACAGCAGAAATGCTGAAGAACAAAAATTGCATCTAGCAAATGCCATGTAAATGTGGAAGGAAATCAGTGGTGAGAACATATGCACCTTGTTGAACAGCTATTGAAATGAAAGAAAATAATGGTTAAAAGATAAACAGTTGTGTTTACCATAGCAAATCATGTGTGCGCATATCTTTACAATTGAAAAATACAAAAAGATATTGGATGAAAAGAAAAGAAAAATACATAGAATAAAATTCAAAGGAAGCTGCTTATATGATAATTATTGATAATCCTATAAGTCAACTCAGTGTGGCAATACACAATGCATGGTAGCCTCTAGTCAATCTTGCTCTTAGAAAAAAATATTAAATAAATAAAAAAAACCTGATTAGCCTTGCTCATAAAAAATGAAGACTCAGGAGTGTTTGAACAGACCCTCACCGATAAATATATAAAAATTTTATTATATGTTGCCTAATGCTAGAATAAACTCAATTTGGTTGAGTGCTTGCCTTAAATTCGATATTGGAAGAATCTAAGAGTGTCTGTTCAATTTCTAAGTGAATGTTGTCAAGTGTGCACTGTGAGTCAACTTAACACCCAAAAAAAAGTGGAGAATAACATTACTGAAAACATTGAGCAATTATACCCCTGTTGTACATTTATGTGTTATTATTAACAAGTTGATTGTATTTGGAAAGTTTAAATAAAAGTTTCAAATTTTTTGGATTAAGTCCACATTTAAACATATAGTCTGAAATGGTTCAACATATTACATCTAACACTATACAATCTCCACAAACCTTCATACAAATGTGATCATGCCCATCTAGTTGTATTTCCAATAGTAGCTAGTAGTTTAGAGAAGTTGAAGATCTGAGTTCAAATTCCTTCTAATTCATATCATCTCTATGTATTTTTGCCCCTTTCTCTTCTACAGCTTTCTTTTCTAGTTCACAATTATTCTTTCTTCTGTCATTTTTCAACTCTTTTCCACTTACCATTTTACAAAATTTGAGATGTTTCAATAGTTTCTAATGCATCATTGTTTGTATCTATCCTCATATTCCTTCTTTTCTTCATAAATTCTCTAGTCTCAGTAGAATTGTTGGAGGTCAATTGCTGCTTTTTTCTACCAGCTATCTTTTTTGCAGTTTTTAAGAGTGTATCACTTATTTCCTATTAATGTTATTAAAATCTGAATCATGTTCAAAATCTTCGTGTACTTGAAACCGATATGTAAATTCTAATTTAAATTCATTAGATTGTTTCGGAAGATTAGGAATATCAACTGTCTGTAAATATTGTTTTTCTTAATAATTTTTGTCTCTCTCTACCGATTTGCATCTAACATGTATCTGTACATCTTTCTAACTCTATGATCACTTCCTGTGTTAAGTTAATTAAGAACATTACAATCTTTAAATATCTATTTTCTGTTAAGTCAAAGTATAATCCTTTTCTGCTCTACCTTTATTTGGATGGTACCATGTCTATTTCCATTTAGCATTTTTCTGAAAAAAAAAAAAAAGAATTCTTAATATAAAGTTTTTTTTTTCTGCAAACTCCATGAGTCTGTGTTCTCTCTCATTTCTATTACCATAATCAAAATTACCTACAGCATTTTCATCTTTCATTTGTTTACCAATTCTAGCATTAAATTACTCCCATAACAATTTTAAAATGTTATTTACTCTGATCAAAGCCTTTTGTACATCCATATAAAATATCTTCTATAACTTCATTACTATGAGTGTTGTTGGGGCATAAACCTGAATTATCTGCATTTGGTATCTGCTGTTAAGTTGTGAAACTAATCTTGCCACTCTTTCTGATACACCATCAAGCTCCACAATGTTATTCTTCAATTTTTTTATTTATAATGAGTCCTAATCCACATGTATTTTCAATGTTTGTGCCTTTATAGTAGAGTATATATCCACTTTTTAAATCAATTATTTCTTCACCTTTTCTTTTAACTTCACAAAGTGAAATAATGTCCCATTTAATATAAGACAGTTCTTCTAACTCTTGCAATCTTTCTTCATTTGAAAATGATTTGCAGTTGTAATTTGTAGAAGAGAATAAAAGTATAAAGAGTGTAAAACAACATTTTGGTTTTGGTAGAAAATTTATATCTGCAATAAGAAAAAAAAGATGGCATTATTACAAAAAGTGAGATGACATCATGAAATGTGTAGAAGACTTCTATCAAGAATTATATAGTAATAAAAAACAAATGCCTCCTGTACCTATTATATCTTCCGAATTGCCCAAAATTTTGAATGATGAAGTGCGTCATGCATTTAAATTTATGAGAGAAAGGGGAAGACTCCAGGTAATGATGAAATTATAATTGATATATTAAAAGAAGCAGGTGAAGAAATAGATATTTTAGCAATGTTATATACCAAATGTCTAAATGATAAAGATGTACCAGATGATTGGAAGAATGCAGTATTAATATTAATATTTTAAAAAGGTGATGAAGAAGATATTAGAAAATACAGACCTATCAGTCTTTTATCAGTTTTATACAACATATTTACTAATATAATTACAACTCGTCTACAGAAAACGCTGGATTTCCACCAACCAAGTGAACAAGCTGGATTTAAAAGTTGTTTTAGTACAGTAGATCATATCCAGATATTGAGAGAAATTATAGAAAAGACAAACGAATATGAGTTGCTATTATGCTTAGGATTTGTAGACTATGAAAAGGCATTTGATTCTAAAACATTTTTTTTCAGTGATTAAAGCATTGGATCATCAAGGTGTAGATCCAGCATATTGTCACATTTTAAAGAATATTTATAAAAATGCAACAGCAACAATTAAATTACATAATGATACTGGGAAAGTCAACATTGAGAAAGGTGTAAGACAAAGGTGACTCCATATCTCCAAAACTTTTTACAGTTGTGCTGCAAGAAGTATATTGTGGATTAAAATGGGAAGCTAATGTAGTGAAAGTAAATGGTGATTGCTTAAGTCATTTAGATTTTCCAGATGATGTAGTTGTTTTTGCAAATAATGCTTTAGAGCTACAGGAAATGTTGCAGGAGTTATCAGATGAAAGTAGGAAACCAGAACTAAAGATAAATGTTAAACACACTAAAGTAACATGTAATAGATTTTCTCAAAATATGAAAATAAAGATCGATTATGATGAGTTAGAAGAAGTTAAAAATTACAAATACATTGGTCAGATTATTAATACAGATGGAAATATAATGGATGAAATTAATCATAGAATTAAACTTGGTTGGAGTGCTTTTTGGTAGAAATAACTTGATGCTAAAAGAAAATATGCCTAAGTGTTTGAAAAGGAAGTTTTTTAATACATTTGTTTTGCCAGTTCTTATTTTTGGATCTGAAAGTTGTACACTTAATAGAAGAGAAATACAGAGACTTCAGACAACTCAAAAGAAGTATGGAGAGATGCATGTTGGGAGTAACAAGAACGGATCAAAAAATTCAATGTATGGATAAGAGCACAAACAGGTGTTACTGACTTCATTAAAAAAATAAAGACTAAAGTGGAGATGGGCTGGACATATTGTTAGAACAGATGATAATAGATGGATAATTGAAATTTTAAACTGGATTCCAAGAGATTGTAAAAGACCCAGAAATAGACCAAATGTGAGATGGATGGATGAAATAAGAAAGTGTGCAGTGGTGATGTGGAGTAGAGAAGCTAAAATAGGAAAATATGGATTTAACTTGGAAAGACCTTCATCCTGCAGTGGATTGATAATGGTTGATGATATATATATATATATATATATATATATATATATATATATATATATATATATATATATATATATATATATATATATATATATATATATATATATATTAACAGTAAATGCAATATTACAGTCTAAATTCTTTTGTAGCACTTTCAATTATGTGGTAAACCTCATCAGCTTTAACTGAATTTCAATTTTTTTAAAATTAATGTTATGTATATTTCCGTAAGCTGTGTTTGACCGTATTTGCAACTTGCCTATTAATAACATTTTTATATTCATCATTTAATATTGCCCTCCATAATTTTCCTTTTTTATGATTTCTTTCTTTTATTAATATTTTTATTTCATTACTATTAAATGTAAACTTATTACTACAAGATTTTTCATGGTCAAAGAATATTGAAGGCGTATTAAATTGACTATTTACATTATTTTTAATTCGATTATATAATAATTGATCCTCCTTCAATCTTTTTCCACAGGACATTATGACTTACAGTGAAACAAAACTGAACATCTTTATGTTATTTTTTTTTACTTTATTTTACAAAAATGGAATACAATGGGATATATTTGTTTAGGAGACTGGACTGGATTTTCTGAAGTACTTGACAAAACGAAGAGAAAAAAGAAAGAAAAACTTCTAGCAAACTAATTCATTTTAATATTATCTGTTGAAAAGACTATTGGTACACATAAATAAATGTTGTAATTATTAATCCCTTATCTGTTATTTACAATTAGGTCACATTGCTATTTTAATATCTCATAATGTTATTTATGGTTTTTTGACATATCATGCACTATCTCTTGGTCAATTTTGGTCACAATTTTTTGATTTTAGGCTTATTTCATAGTAAATTTAAAAAAATAAATTTTAGTTCTAAAGGCGTCTGTGCATATGGCATTATATTTTGGAAAAAAAAAAAAAAACAATTTTCTTTGCTGCCTAGTGGTATCCATTTTCTCTGGATGTATGCCTGCAACTCTAGAAAATGTACAGTAGGCCTTTTTAAATGACAAAGTCAGAAACTAAAGTAAAATGTTTTACATGTTCATAATAGATTTTAAAGTAAATACATATATTTATTGCAACTTTTTACATTCATAAATAAGATTTTGCATGACTTTATCAAAAGATAAAATTTGATTTGAAAATTTTTAAATTTTACAAGAAAAATAAGCTTGGGGAAATCATAGCTATAGTATACATGTATCGCTACTGACCATAATTAGGCATTTCTATAAGACAAAGCCAGAACTGAAAATAAAATATGGTACACTTTCATATTTTGAAGTAAATAATTATATCTATCATAATTTTTTACTTTTGTAAATAAGATTTTACATTACTTTATCGAAATACAAAGTTTGATTCAAAAAATTTTAATTGTTACAAGAAAAATAAGCTTTGGAAAATCATCACTATTCTAGACACATATTGCTACTGACCATAATTAGGCATTTCTTAATGACAAAGCCAGAACTAAAAATAAAATGTATTATGTTTTCATATTTTGAAATAAATAATTATATGTATAATATTTTTTTACCTTCATAAATAAGATTTTACATTACTTTATCGAAATATGAAGTTTGATTCAAAAAATTTTAAATATTACAAAATAATAAACTTGGGGAAATGATAGCTTTTCAAGAAAAGTAAATTATATTGACAGCTACAAACTAAATAATACCACCATGGATTGAGTGAAATATAATCCTTTTGTTTTATTGCTGGGTATTTTTTAAATGTTTTTCTTATATTTTTCTTTAGTTATTAATATTATTTTTAATTTTTCATTACATTTAACCATTTTGAATCTAAAATTATTCAATTTTTAGAAGATGAATTAAAAAAAAAATCTGTATTTTAGATTAATATTTTAACAATAGAAACTGACTGGAAATGAAACTGATGAATAATATTTTTTTCTCAGATTTAAGTAGTAGACCAATACAAAAATTAAATTAAGATTAAATAAGTTAAAGAAAGTAGCTTATATAAAATTAGTAAAATGCTGCTAAATATTGGAATTATTTTTACTTAGAAAGATAATTTTATCATGGTGATGGATTATTCTAATATAGGATTTGAATTTATTTATGTATGTATCACTTATGTTATGTTATAGTATTAAAAGGATGTCAGCTTCTGCTTGTTTTCAATAACACTATTTGTGATATCCAACGTTTTACTATAAAAATCATAATATAATGATAATTGGAGTTCATTGAAAATTTGTTAGTATATTTTATTTTGAATAGCTATCTAATATATATTTTACATTGACTAAAATAATGAACCTTATCAGTTCATTTAAAGCTCACGGGTTAAACATTTGAACTATTGTGAATCTCTGGAGCTTATACATAGAATGATTTTATTAGGGTCTTATATAAATATTTATTATATTTACTTATTAATTTATATTGTATTTTATTAGTGTCATTCGTTATTATATTATATGTTGGTAAATTGACCATCGGTATGAATATAAAACTAGAATAAAATTAAATTTTAATTTTCTCTATATTCTACATTTTAATATTTTAAATTTTAACTTAAAATATAATATATTTGTTTGTTGACCTATGTTGTTTTACATACTCCTGTTGTGCCTATGGAAAAAATTGGATGATTAAATTATAACAGTTACCTATTGTTATCATATTTTATAAAAAATTAAACCAATAAACATATTTATTATTTTAATTAATTTTGATAAATTTTCATATCATAAGGATATTCATAATTATTATTAGTTTTCTTTTAATTTTGCCGTTTATTTGTTCAATAACATTTTCGTTATACATGAATTCTTTTATATCATATAATAAACTTAAAATAAACAAATCGTTATTTTATAAGTATTTGTTTTCTTAATGATAATTCAGATTAAGTATATACTTCATAATATTTAGTTGGAATGCATATCGCAAAATATTTTATTTGTCTTTGTTTTTTTATTAGTAATAAATATTGTTTCAATTAAATAAATAAACCTGATTCAGTGGTCATTTTACTTAATCATTTACCATTGTTTGCTAATGTAATTTTAAATATTTCGTAGTTGCATATTAATTTACACCTTACAAATCTTACATTAAATATTCATAAAATAGTCAAGAAAACAAATTAAATGGGTACATATATTATTATATTTCATTATTTTTTAACCTAGGTGCAATTAATATAATAAATTAATATTCAGTAATTTCAATAGTTACATATTTTATATCATAATAGGTACAGATGGTACTCAGCATAACATTTGATTAAACACGTTAACACATGCAGATTTAAGTTTCATATACTAATTGATATTATTTAAATAGATTTTAATTATTTATTTAATTTAATTAAATGACAGAAAACTCCTAAATAAGATTTCACTACTTTCTGTACATGATAGTTTGTTAAATGAAGTTAAAAATAAATCCATTCTTTAGTTCATCTATATTATATTTATTTTGAAATAAAAAATTCTATTAAAATAATATAATAGTGATGTTCGATGAAATTTATAATTCAACTAATCTAATAATTTATTGGGCATAAATATTTCAATATATTCAAAAAAAAAAGGGTTGTTATAATTATACGTTAGTATATAATTTTAAATTATAATATATTAGATATTTATTGTGTTAATCCATTACTTATAATTTGTTTTTTAACATTTGGACTTTGTTGATTATATTATAGATTATTACAAGAAACTAGCCATATTTGTGAGGCTATTAAATAAGAGGTTTTTTTTTCTTATCATTATAATATTTAAAATAGCATTACGCTGTTGCACATGCGCTTTTAATATTTTAACTATAAATGAATGAATACTAACACTCAACCACATGATAAAGTCTTTGGAAAAGATAGAATGGCCATCTATCTTTTCGAAACCATGTGATTGAGTGTTAGTATTCATTCATTTATAGTTAAAATCTCCAAAGCGCATGTGCAACAGCGTAATGCTGTTTCAAATATTACAGTTTATAAGCATCGCGCTATATAAAAATGATTTATTTATCATTATAATGTTTATTATTACAATTTGACGCTGCAATTCGTAGCGCAATTTGAAATGTTTCCTTTTTAACTTTTATGCCATTACAATTTGGCTCTCAAATCAGCAGGACATAACAAAGCCTCTTATCATCATTACTATTTATACCATTATAGTTTGGCACATCCAACTGAGAACATGATTAAATTAGACCAAGGAATTGATATTAGGACGTCACATATTTATATGAGAGTACAAGGGTATTTTTACATAGCTGCACGTTTTTGCATTTCAGATCTTGAACTTGTATTAGAATAGCAGTCAGAGAGAATATTTTGAAATGCTTAAAAAATATTTTTTTGTTATTTTCCAAGTCTTCAATAACCAGAAACGTTGAAGAAACACATATTTTGTTGCTAAATGGAAAAATAATTTAGAATTCATCTAACTGAAGATAAAAATATGATATATATATATATATATAAGTATAGAGGATTTGAACTCAGATTTTCATGCACCCTTCAACTATCCACCCTATCTCATACAACTGATACACGTGACCACACACATGTAGAAAAGATTAATAATCACCAATATATGTATTTCGTGCTAAACCAGCATTCATAAGTTGGTCCAGACTATCATCTCTCACACACATATATAATCAATGCTCAGTTTATATTAAGATAGCAATTCTTCATACTTTAATGGAAAGGCTTCAATCCACTGCAACCTCCAACTTTTCAGCCATCCATATCATTGAAAATCTGATGATGAAAACTCAAATCCCATGCTGATACTAATATTATTGTCATGCCCATGTTGACCTGAAGTCACTCTGATCCCTCATGTATAGGATAGTATTCATTAAAAACATATAAGATGGATGGACAGGATACAAGCTTAATATGTAAATATTTGAAACCAGGTACTCTTCACAAACCTGGGAGATTAATTGTAAGTATAGAGGATTTGAACTCAGATTTTAAAGCACCCTTCAACTATCCACACTATCTCATACAACTGAAGCTCCCAGGTTTGTGAAGAGTACCTGGTTTCAAATATTTACATATTAAGCTTGTATCCTCTTATATGTATTTAATGGATACTATCCTATACATGAGGGGTCAGAGTGACTTCAGGTCAACATGGGCATGACAATAATATTAGCATCAGCATGGGATTTGAGTTTTCATCATCAGATTTTCAATGATATAAATGGCTGAAAAGTTGGAGTTGCAGTGGATTGAAGCCTGTCCATTAAAGTATGAAGATTTGCTATCTTAACATAAACTGAGCATTGATTATATATGTGTGTGTGAAATGATAGTCTGGACCAACTGATGAGTGCTAGTTTAGCATGAAATACATATATTGGTGATTATTAATCTTTTCTACATGTGTGTGGTCACGTGTATCAGTTGTATGAGATAGTGTGGATATTTGAAGGGTGCTTGAAAATTTGAGTTCAAATCCTCTATACTTACAATTAAGCTCCCAGGTTTGTGAAGGGTACCTGGTTTCAAATATATATATATATATATATATATATATATATATATATATATACGAATAAACGAGTAATTATGGAGGTGATGAACGGTGAAACATTAACGGCAACTGAAGATAATATTCAGGATTTTAAAAAAAAAATGTTAGTAGAAATAAATAATAAATTTGATCTTCAAATTAAATAAATAAATAATAACTTTGATATTCAAAGTAGCATGTTAGATAAAAAAAAAGTAAAGAATAAAGAGAAGGCATAAGTAATCAAAATAAAGAATTAAAAGAATATCCTAGTAATCAAAAAAAGAATTAAGAGAAAACACGAGTAACTAAAGTAAAGTATTAAGAAAAAAACCGGAATAGTCAAAATAAAGATTTAAGGGAAATTATAATGAGACAAAATGGAGAGTGAGAATAATTAAAATTAGAATTAAAAAAGTTTAATAACAAACTCGTCCTATTTAAAGTTGAACCCTTGCTATAAATGCACGATTGGAGAAGTTCAGATAGCATTTATAATAGTAAATTGAAAGAATCAGATGATAAATGTAGTAGTAGATTTAATGAGTTAGTGGGTAAATTGAATGAATAATCACAAGATGAGTTAGAAGCTAAAATTAAATATTTAATTAGCGAGATTATAACAAATATGTTGAATATAAGGAATGAGAGAAGAAATGTATAAAGATTGAGAAAACTCATAAGGATATTCAGGAAGCATCAAAGTTAGAGAAATATAATGTTAGAATAGAAATGAATATTTAAAATAGTATGAAAATAGAATATAAAGAAGTATGCAAGAGTCAGAAGTGGACTGAACATGAAATAAAAAATTACAAAAATTAAGTAAAGAAATACAAAACAGTTTAAAAGATATACAAGAACAGGTAAAAAACATAAAATTATAGTGTGTTAGGACAAGTTCCTTTAGAAATAATGACTGCTGTTGAAAAGTTTAAAAAGAAAGAAATATAACATTCCTATGGTATAGTATTTGTAAATTATATAAGCTTACCTATGAAGCTTTCAAATGTTGAACAAGTACAACAATATAAGGAAGTAAAGGATAAAGATAATCAACAAAGTGTAAATGAAAGGTGGCTCAAAATTGACGTTATGTCCAAAGAAATAAAAAACATAGAGTGAATTTTATGATAATAGAAAGATAATGAAAAAAATAAAAATCGAAGTGATTGATTATAAAAGTATAGCAGAATTTTATAACGTCATACATTTTAGAGTATGAAAATTGTTGAAAATAAATGTTAAAACAATTACAGCTATAACAGTAAACAAAAAGAGGGATAGCCCTTATGTACAATGAATTAAATATTCAGTCCGGTGAAAAATTACCTAGTAATGGTGACCATGTGATAGACGATATTATAGATAAAGACATTTTCTTGTTATTTCATTTCGGAACATTGATAATTACCCGGAGAAATAAAAAGCCTTATCCCATTTTAATCTTCCTATAAATTTTGATGGCTTTATCTCATCAAAGACTCATGATCCGATCAATGAATTATTAATATATTAATGTTTGTTTGTTTTTTCGGTTAAACCCAAATAATTATATTTTAGCTATTAGCCATTTGGTAGTATAGGTGAATGAAAAAAAAATATATAAAAATATTTTATTTTATGCTTCCAAATGAATTGAAGTAAAGTCAAATTTAAGCAAAGGGGATTTGAAAACCTGCAATGCATTGATATTTTTCAACTATCATGAAAAGTCAGGTGAAAGTCGTTAAAAAGATTTGAAATGAGAGTTAATCTGTAACAGTTAAGATATGGTCTTATTGAAGATAAAAATAGTATGGGATGAAATACAAGAGTGAATAGATTTTCAATATATTCAGAGCTCTTTATCTTATTTATACATTGTAATATGATCCAGAACTACCATGCTCTACAATCACATGATTTAGTGAAGTCATGTGGATAATTGCACACTCATTCAAATATTATGAGTAATAAAGACCGACATCTACTAAATACTAGGAAAATATTATTTGGTCTTAATTTTGAAATACAATTGGAAAATAATATTAGTTAGAATTAGAACCTCAGAAACATAAACTTCAGAAATATGAATTACTTCCAAAAAATGTACAAAAGTAAAAAGAGAAAACAAAAATTAAAATAATAGAAAAATATATAAAAATTATGTTTGAAGAGAAATTGAAAGATGCAGCATGTAAAAGGTTTTTTTTTTTTTTTCAATGTTGAAATATAAATACAAAATGACATGTTTTTACAAATAACATTATTTTGTTAGAATATGATAATTTTCAAGATTAAGTTAATAGGATGAAAGGTCATTAAGAATAGTAAATATAATAGAGTTTATTTTAAATTATTGATAAAGTTATGTTGTGATTGACAAATGATACAGAAAATCAAAAAAAAAAGTGAAAATGTACACTTTTTTATGATAATTGCAGGTAAAATAGCGTATCAAAATTTTTTTTATCAGCTATTGTATTTTAGTATATTAGTCATTGGTGGTATAGTGAATAAAATAATATGGTATATAAAGAAAGTACAAATAAATAGTACAAGTGAGTTTTCATCTTATATTAATATTAATAATACTGATAAAGTATTCCTAATTTATGGTAGTAAAATTACAAGATAATATACAGGCAAACGGTGGAAAATAGATGCTGGTATATATTTAGGTAGAGATTATTCACAATACAAACTAAAGATAGTAATAAAATTATTATTATCATTTTGGTACTAGTGGAGGAATCTTGCATCTACTGAAATTGAGTTCAATTTCAGTATATGATGTAACATCCATCATACAATTTTTCTAGATAGTTTTAACAGTTATGAATTATCTTAGAGAGCCTTGAAATGGCTGTTATGACAAAAAAATGTTAGAGAAGGAATCATATTATTATTATAACTTAAATTAAAGCACTATTTGTAAAGCACTTATACACAAGGAAACAGAAATATTAAATAAATAAAAAATTGAACTTTAATAGAATTTATTGACATTTCTTTGTTTGGTTTTTATTTTATTTATTGCAGTCATAATTGGTATCCAATATTCAATACAAGTATATATATATATATATATATATATATATATATATATATATTATTCATGCATATGTTTATGTTTGCATTACACACACACACATATATATTGGAGAGAGAGATAAATTAGTATTTTTGGAAATAAACCATGTATTATTTTGTATTACAATCCGATATTTCGATGGATTAGCAACAGCCATTATCAAGGTTAACTTTTCTTGATAATGGCAGTTGCTAGTCCGTTGAAATATAATATTGTAATGCAAAATAATACACAGTTTATTCCCAAAAATATTAATTTATCTACATCATACAACATCTAGTTTCTTTATTCCTGTCTTTCACTGACGATAGCAAATAGCTTGAAATCATGATCTGAAAGTGGAATTATAGTTAGAGATAGTGAATACTAACTACTCTGACGTTTATGTAAACGAAACATATGCTTGATCGGTGTTTTTGGTAGAACGCCATCTGTGGACATAAATACAAGCGTTAGCAAGTTTTTTAACTTGCATTTTTGTTTATCATATATATATATATTGTGCCAGTCAAAACATGTTTATCAATCTAACATGAGCTGAAACTCACAAAATATACTTCAAATCCAGTTCAACCCGAGATTTAGACCCAGATCAATCTGAATTTGAACTCATTTCCCAAGGTCCAGATCAATCACCTAATGAATAACATAACAGTGATGGAACACAAGAATTAATTTTTAAGTCCAGCCCATTAGCATAGCGGAGAAGACACTCATGGACTTAAATATGTTAACAAATTTAAATACTAGAGATGTTCCCATGATAAAATCTAATATATTTAATTAATATGGAGCTTTACTAATGAATATCTATGATCAATTAATGAATTGGATTGATTTAATAGTGAAAAAGAAACTGATATATGATGAATTAGTAATATATTTATTGAGAATTATAGATATATCTGAACAAAACCCATTATTTAGCATAGTAAAATGTAAGCAAGCATTTTCATTGACTGACTAAGCAACATTAATCCAGGTTATTGTACAACAATAATTGATACATTGGTAAAATAATTTGTGGATATTATTTAATGGAGACAAATATTATACTATATAACAAATCACTACATTCCACTTATTAGTTATCCAATTTCATAATCAATTTGAGTGGCTATCATACTTGTAATCAAACCAAATCTTGAGTGAAATTTAATAATACATCTGATTATGACAAATTTAAATATTTAATATGAGTCTATAAAACATCTCAGATAGCTTTAGATTGAATGGGTTTTCAAGAATGCTTCAGCTCAATGGTGAAGACTGCATATTAGGGAGATAGAGTTGGCTATAAAAATTTTACTAACATGATATGCAAATGTAAATACAATATTAAAGTTGCTGTTTAGATGGATGAATAGATTTTTACACCAGTTTACCCAATAACTGATGATCATGCTTGCTAAATGAAAACTTTGATTTGTTTAATAAGAGGCAGGGGATTTACATGCTAACATGGCCCTTAGCTTAGGTTTAGCTACTGCATTACCCTAAGAGAGGAAGATGGGCTGGATTCATGGTGGCTCCATCTTATATATATAAAAACAGCTAAATGATAAAATATTGATAAATTTCCCATCTGCCAAGCTGAAGTATATTATAAATTAAATATCATACCACACATGAACACTTGTTTATCAGCTTGATCAAAAGAGTCAACTCTTCTGTAGCATGAGAAATATGCATATGCTACTGATGGGAATTATATATATATATATATATATATATATATATATATATATATATATATATATATATATATATATATATATATATATATATATATATATATATACTTTATCCTGTTCATTCTCTTCAGTTATCTATAATTAATAAACACTTAAGGGGGGAAGTATATTTAAGGAACTTACAAATACTTTAATAAAAAAAAAATATACTTATGATTATACTCAACAAATAGTTTAATTTTCAGTAACATAATAATTAAAGGCTGTGAATCTGGATTTATAAGCCACATTTTATATTTACATTAATTAACAACTGATACAATAACAATGAGCACAAAAGGATCACCATTATTTATAAAATATGGTTTCGAAACAGTGCACAAAGTGACACTATAATAAATCATAATACGAAAATTTTAAATAACATCTTTAAAAAAACATATTTTATAACTAAATGCATGCCATTTCGAAACATAGGCATAATTAATAATAATTATAATAAGCAAAAGAGAAATAAATATAACTGCAATGATTAAGTTGTATAGCAAAACATTAAGTTAATAAAGAAAATTAGCAAAAAGTATATCATTTATAGTATTCAAATATTATTTATAAGACAATTAAGACAAACCTTTATTTCAAAGAAATAATGATCATTTTTGATTTCAACAAAACTCTGTGATTTTAATTAATATTAAAATTGTACTCCTATAGCTGAACTGGAGAAAGTTGAGCTGGAATGAAGGTGAGATCTTTTAGCAGATTATGGCACATTCTATTTAGTTGGGATATGATCTAAGATGGTATTCCTATAGTGGGATTGGGGTTCTTGGATTGTAATGAAGGTGGGTTCTGTTTAGCATCTTATGGTATATTCTACTTGTTATAATAAATTTGTTAGGGTAATGTTGGTTGTTGCTTCGGCCTGGGGTTGATCAAACTTTGACATTCCATCATGGGGAAAGACAGCAAATTATTGCCCTTCTAGCAGGGCATAGCAAAATTAACTATTTAAGCTTCAGATAGTGACACCTCTTCAAAAAAATATGGAGTCCCTTTCCAAGTAAAATATAGCTATTTATATATTTCTAGCTATCAAGCCTTAACACCTTTTGCAATTCCATTTGCCTCAGGACCAATTGACTTTTAATTAAAACAAAATGATACAATCTGACTTTTTTCTATTGATAATGTCTCCGAGGTGTTATATTTCATTTACTTAAAAAAAATGTAATTAAATATATAAATTACAATTATGATTCCAATTTCCTTAATTAAACTCTTTTTAGGTGTTTTAAATGTTTAAGGCCTAGCAGATAGCAACAATCTTCTCACTTAATGGTAAAGTCTTTTGTTGCAAAGAAATTCAATCAGTAAACTAGTTTTTACTTTTACCCAAAGCAGGTGTGGTCACTAATTGATTTCTTATTTACAACAAAATTCACATTTTTAATTATAAACCAATGACTTTTATTTTAACTTGACAAAAATAAAATTTTAATATATTTTTTTTACCTACATTGTTTGTTTCTTTTTTTAAAAAAATAAAAACAAATTGGACAGTTTTAAACTAAAACTTTAGTTTCAGTTATCCCGATAAAACATTAAATCAGAAAACCGTAAACATATTTTAAAGAAAACATTTTATACAATATATTTTTATTTATTCTTAAATATATGTACAAATAACATATGCCATCATTCCATGGTTTAAATTATCCATCCACATATGAATACAATAGGGAATATAAATAAGAATTGACTGATAAATGAACAAAGTATTTATGATAATTATGAGGATGTCTACACTATAATTTTAGCACCCTCTCTTATTATAGTGTACATTTGTACGTAAATGGAGGATACCATTCAGGCAGCCATGATAGCAAATTTTACCACTCAACTTTTATATAACATTTTGACATTTAAAATAGGTTTGAAACTAGTTCTGACAGGCAGATCATTAAATTAATGATGAAACAGAAAGTGGACTGGGAGCTAGGACATTCAAACACTACATCTAAAATATCAACTCAAAAGCCTGTACTTATCTAATAAGTAGCTATTGAGTAGAAAATCCAAAATGTTCAGATGCATAAATATTTTTAAATCCAACTATCTAACTTAAATAGCTATGTTGGTCTATAAACACTTTAGCTTCATTATATATTAATAGCTTCAGCAATATTACATTACCAATGCCTCAAGATCAAAATTATAATAATCAATAAAGCAAGTCATATATTGGATGACCTGTTTTAATCTTGTGTTACAGATATGTTAATATAATGAGAGTACCTCTGAGTATGGTCTAAGGATAGCAATAATTCTAGATAGAGATTTTAAATGATTTTTTACTGCACTTATAAGTAATAAGCAGTTAGAGCTATTGCTGTATTCCCTATGTTGCATAATTAAATGACCAAAAACACATAAATAAGATTTTATAGCTTTATATATATATATATATATATATATATATATATATATATATATATATATATATATATATATATATATATATATATATATGGTAGTTTGATAGTTTAATGGTAAGTCCATTCTTTAGTTCATCTGCATTATATTTATTCAGAAATAAGTAATTCTCTCGAAAGAATATAATACAAATCTCAGATAAAATGTATATTTGAACTAATCTAATAATTTATTGCGCATAAATATTTCAGTATATTCAAAATAAATAGTAGTTGTTAAAATTAGATGTTAGCATATAATTTTACATTATTATTTATGGAATATTAATTATAATAATACATTACTATTATAATTTGTTTTAACGCTAAGGCTTTGTTGATTAAAGTATAGTCTATTAGGTGCTAGCTATATTTGTGAAGTTATTAAATAAGTATTTTATCATCATTATGCTTTTATATTATTAAAATCTGATGCTGCAAATTGTAGGGCAATTAGAAGTGTTGATTTTTTGACTTTTATATCATTATAATTTGGCTCCAAATTTGTGGTACCTAATGAAGTCTCATACCTGCATTTTCATTTTTATACCATTATATATATATATATATATATATATATATATATATATATATAAATAATATATATATATATATATATATAAACATTACCCACAAATCCATTCACTTCCCATCTACCCTTAATATTAAAAAAACTCTTAAATAAATTAATTGCTTCAGAATAATAAGTTTTCAATAATAAAGATTCTTTAATTCTTCTTTTGATTTCATTTCTCTCAAAGAAGACGACCTTAGCTTCATCAAAATCAATAGTGTGGCCTGTATCATTTTCATGGACATACAAAGCAGAAGTAAGATATTTATTTTAACTCTACTTTTATGAACCTTTATTCTTTCATTTAAACTCAAAGTACTCAACCTATTTAAACCTTCTTACGAAATAAACAAGGAATAAAATATACTACACCAGGAATAGTCTTTCTATCAAAAATTTCTTTTCTATTATTTAATAAATTATTCAATGTAACACCTCTTTTCCAAGAAATTTTCTTATTTCCAAACAATTTACTATTTCTACATACAATTTTATAAGAAGACAATTTATATGGCAAAGAAATAAAATCATATTCTTCTTTAACCTTTACATCCTTACAAATATTACTATTAAACAAAATACTTTTAACAATTTTATCAGAGTAACCAACCCTCAAGTAATATTTATAAAATTGATATTTTTGAAACAAAGCTACCCCACTAGAATTATTTAATTTAATATTCCTATGACAATAATTCCTTAAAGCAGATACTTTATGAGATACAGATTGATAGCTATCAGCTTTAATTATAGATCTTAATTATTTACTTTTAACCAAATGACTGCACAATAAAGAATTAATTTCTACATTTCTAATCACCAAAAGATCTAAAAATTTTAACTTACCAAAATCTAACCCCCCTCCTTCTAACACAAATTTTATAGAAGGATCAAAACAATTAAACTCATTTACAAATTCTTTCAATTTATCATTCTCAACTAGAAATAAACAATCATCAACATATCTGACAAATAACTTTACATATAAACAATTCTTTTTAATAATAATTTCCTCTTCTATATAATTAATATAAACTGAACATACTATCACCTATTATCCACCCTTACTTAATCTTATAAAAAATACATATATATATATGATAGATAGACAAATGGATGCATAGATAAATTTATACATAGGTTGATAGATAAAAGCATGTAAATATAAATAGATAATAAGAAAATCAGATGAATTTACAAAAATAATAGATAAATAGATTAAAAATAGCCAGATCGTTAGGTAGATAGACTATTGAATGGATGGGAAAATGTGTTATTAAACAGAGAAAGGGAGATTAATACTTACATAAATAGATATGGAAGTAGATAAGTGGATGTATGAATAGATGAATCAATAAATGAATGAATGTACAGAAAGAAATAAACATTTATATGCAGATGAATAAATAGACATATATGATATGACATAAATAGCTAAATAGATTAAAAATAGATAAATAGATATGTGGGCAGAAAGTATGGTAAGCAAATTAAAGGTTTAGTATATGTATAGATAGAAATGCAGATACAGAGAAAGATTAATAAATAAATAGACACATTATGAAATAAATTAGTTATAAAATTAAGGAATAGATTAGTTTGCTTGGATATGTTTATAGACAGAGAGACATACAAATAGATAGCCACATATATAGATAGATAAACAGAATAATAGATAAAAGATATATAGTAATATAGATAGATAGTCATAAAGAAAAGTAGCTATATTTAGATAGATTGGTAATTTTTAGATGTGTTAATTAGATATTTATAGAGATAGATAAATGTGGTATTAGATGAAGATTAAATAATTAGATGACTAAACAAAAATATATCAGATAACTAAAAAGAAATCCATCTACATTACAAGCAAATATATATAAAAAGAAAACAAATAACAAATAAACCTGAAAATAAAGATTAGTTATTTAAATAATAAAAAGTTGGTATAAAGTAAAAAACTTGAATGAAAATAATAATAATAAAAAAGTGTCTCATAATTTTTATTTTCATTCTAGTTCTAGCCAAGATAATATTCATATTTAAATTTAAAATGAATTAATAACAGCAAGGACTTAAAATACATAATCACTGTGCAAAACCATAAAACAGTACAATACAAGATTAAATCAAAAATTTTACCAAAATCCTTTCATCTACTACAAATAGACCTTCTCAAGTGAAAATCAAACTAAATAAAACATATTAAGGGAAGGTGGGGTTTAAAATGAATTATGGAAAAGTTTGTTTGTTTGTGATATATATATATATATATATATATATATATATATATATATATATATATATATATATATATATATATATATATATATGTTTTATTTAGTTTGATTTTCACTTGAGAAGGTCTATTTGTAATAGATGAAACCATAGTTGTGTAAGGATTTTGGTAAAATTTTTGATTTAATCTAGTATTGTATTGTTTTATGGTTTTGCATTTTTAGTTTTGCTAGTATAGTGTTAGACAGTTTTGTTATATATATATATATATATATATATATATTATAGCGAGTTATCTTTATATTTTTTAACTACCAAATACATATTAAATGTGTGATAATAATATTAGGAGCATTTACTATTTTTTCGTCATTTTCGTTTTTTTTTTTGTTTCGATTTTTTTTTTTTAAAAAAAAAATATTGATTTATATATTTATCCTTAGACCAGATAGATAAGCACATTTTCTATTAAAATTTTAGCTTCATAAAAATATTACTAGTCTTTTTTAAATTTATTTTTTTTCTATAATTTTTTACGTTTATTGCTTTTAAATGTTTTGAAATGATTGGCAGAACCCAAGTTTGACATTTTAGTAAGATTATTGTGTGTTTCTCGATGCATTGAATAGTTTAACTTATATAATTATTGCTACCATTTTATCATGCTTCACCGGCAGGTTTTACTTATTTTCTGCTACAACGACATTAATAAGATTCTATGTGAATTTTTTAAAAAATGCAGTTCTAATAAGCAAGCTATAATTGACAAAAAATTTGGTAAGATTGCACAATAAACTAAACTGAGATAATAATAAAATTCAATATTTACTAAAAAATAAAAATAAACAATGCCTATTAAGTTAAATGTATATGTTTATTAAATAAACATTCAAATCTATCTTTTTTTATCCTTATATGTTTATTTGTCCTTCTTTATCTGTTTATATATCTATTTATATATGTATTTCTCTATCTCTCTCTCTCTCTATATATATATATATATATATATATATATATATATATATATATATATCAAAATATAACTTCAATTTTATATTATATATATATATATATACAATCTATGAGCGGCTTAACGTATGATAAGATAAGTTTAAACAATATTTTCCTTGGTGTTTTTTAAAGAAATATTAAGAAAGGGCAACTGATTTTAAAAATGAATATTGCCAAGCATTTCTATTTAATAATAATTATAATATAATAATAATATAAAGCTTAAAATCTATTTTTAATTTATTACATCTACAATTGTTTAAAGTTAAAAATTGTTAAGTTATTTTTTGAATTGCCTTATTCTGAATGAATTACTACAAATTAATTAATTTAAGCTTCACACTCTTAGTTCAAAATGCTTGAGTTTGGCTTATTTATATATAAATTGAGGCATAGTTAAAGATGGGTCCTATCTTTTTCTTATAGTTCTGACTTGTGTTTGAGAATTGAGAGATCCGAGTGATGTCATTATTCCATGTGATTGGCTGTTACGTAAGCATTTTTAAGGCATATTTGTTGAAGGTTTTAGCTTTCACGTTATTACAAATTAATCGCAAACTTGATTTTTTGGACTTTGAAAATTGCATTACTGATTAACTTAAATCGTTTATTTCTTTTTTCATAAGAAATATTGTAAATATATTTTAAAACATACTATTTATCATCACATCATTTTATTATCTGAGCAATAATTTTTGAAAAAAAAAAAAAGGAATATAGTTGAATATAGTTGTAAAGCAAAATACTTTTTAGAGTATTAAATGACCTATGTAAATAATTAATATAAGTATTAAAAACCATTGTTGTCACATTATTGAGTAACAAAGTATGATACTTATAAATATCTTGTAATAAGATTGTTATGATAATTGCTAAATAAAATAACAATGACAGAAACCAGATCACTGTGACATAGATCTTGTTTAATTAAATACATATCATTGCATTATTTGACCTTTTTGTCACAGTGTGAAGAAATGTGGAGGTTCTATTCTTAAAAATGTTGTTGAAATACTGAATCTACATATGGAAATTATGCTTTTAATAACCAGATAACTCTTACACACTCCCAATATCAATACACTCAACAATCTTAATCTGTTGTCATGCATTTGTATTCAATAATAAGTATTGATCGAATAACAGTATTATTAAATTTAAAAGCTATTTTTTGTTTTATTACAACTATAATTTTTTAAAGTTAAAAAATATCAACTTATAAATTGAAATGTCTTTTTCTAAATAAATTTTTACAAATTAATTTGCAAGTTTGACATCTTTGGTTTTGAAAATTACATTACAAATTATTATAAATATTTTGTTTGTCATCTGATCCTTCATGTCAGCTGCTAGAGGTGGGATTTCTAGCTAAATTTCTAGAAATATGCCATTTCCGCAGCCGCACCCAAGCCTTTAAGCATTCTTTCTAAAATAAATCCTAGAAAGATTGTTAACTAGGAGTTAAGTCTTCTTTCTATGCTATAAAGGATAGACTGTTAACTTGGAGTTAAGTCTTCTTTCTACGATAAAATCTAGAAAGAATGTTAACTCGGCTTAGCGGCTAACGGTATGGCTTTTTCCGATGCAAAAAGCAGGGGGAAATGCCATAGTTGTTTGTGTCATGCACTATATCGTAATGCTGTGTTATGTATTTGATGTAACAATATTGTACGAGGGTGTATTAATTTGATCCTGTCAAAATTATTTAAATTTTCATTGGTGCCTTTTTTTTAAGATGAATTGATGTACTGTTACATTTTAAAAATTTTAAAAGTATCGTGATTGTTCCTCATAAATTTATATTCCTCATAAATTGTTGATTACGTTGGGTTAGCGTAATATTTTAAAGATCACACTTTGAGTCATGTTTTAGTGACAGATTTTCCGAGACAAAAAGTATGGCAAATTCGAAAACAGAAAATATGAAAAGATGGGAATTGCCAGACACGAAAGCCAGTGCTGTAACATTTCTACAGCAGAAAAACATCCTGCCTAAAGCTAAAGATATGTCTTTGTGGCGAATGTATGAGACTTGATGTCCATAAAGATCTTTGGACTTTCATTTGTAAGTCTTGTTCTTGTCGAAAGAAATGTGCACTTTGAAAAGTTAGCTGGTTTGAGAGATTTCAAATGCCGTTTGTCATCATATCTTTTCTAGGTTGCAAGAATAAAACCCAAGTACCCTTTTATGAAAAGCTGATGTTTCAATTTATGATATATAATGTGATGATCAGGAATGTGAGTGAATGGTGAATAGTGAAACCAATATAAAATGTTTCTTATTAAAAATTAAGATCTTTGGTATTATTTCTGCTATGACATACTTACTCTGGTAACTTTTATTTTAAGTTATTGATTGTAAAATAATGCCATCAAGGGATGTGCAGAGAAAGATAAAGGTTAAAATTTGTGTGATATTTTAAACTTATCAAAAACTTAGAATACTATGTCACCCAGGACTAATAAGTCAAAGCAGATGTAAAATCAAACTCCAAATCTAAAAAAAAGAAAAGACATATATTCATTCTTGAAAAAAAAATGCTAATATACTAAATAAGTTACTGCCAAAATTAATTCAACAAAACATTTTATTATAACCGGCACCTATTAAACAAAAAGATTCTGAAAATTAAATCAACTAAATATATTTGATTTGAATTATATACACAGATGGATGTATTTAATTGATTTAATACAAATTTTAATAAGCATGAATATGCTACATACCTTATGCATATAAATAATCCAATGCCTTTTAATCTTAGGCTAAAATCCTCCATTCAAACCAACACTAGCTTAATGATATACCAATGTGACCAATGCAAAATGAGATTATTAGTATAACACAACAATGATAACAGCAATTTACATATGTAGCATGATATCATTAGAGAAATGATGAAATATGGTAGGAAGGAATGAGCACCTTCCCCATGACAATTAATAAACATCACCAAAATACAGGAATGATCCACTGCCCAATTGTGATACAAAACAAACTTAATGAAATATTTATAGAATATATGTTTTGCAAAAGGAAATAGTGGTCTTTGCCAGCTTACTGTCCCAGTCAAAGTGTAAGAAAATCAATAGCGTAGGAAATACTCTATGACCATTTACTACGTCATGGCTACAATTTTGGCCATATATTCGGGTTTGTATTGTGCCATGTATACTAATACGGTACAAGGAAACAAATATTCAATGCACCTATTCAAATTACATCAACATAAAACATCCTTACATCTATCCACCAGAACTGATCCAACTGCAAAACAATTAATCCAAAATTAACACACTTAAACTAGCATGATCTTAGGATTCTATGCAGCCATTTACACATATTTTAAATTATTAATTTAAAAGAAATTATGAGAATGGAAATTATAATAAACATATTAAATAAAAATATAACAAATAATTTAAATTTTAGTCAGATAGAATATTTCTTTTAAAAATTAAGTGACATTTAAAATCACTTGGAAAAGTTTGTTTTATAAAAATAAACATTTGAAGCAAAAGTTCATACTATTCAATGCCATAAATTTATTGAGGGCCATCTTGGTGGATCCTTGATGCATCACACAATACATTTTTTTTTCCATTTTATACTGTTCTAAATGGAGACAAGTCCATTGCTGACCAGTTTCTGGAAACAATCATACTCTGGAGATTGCTTTAGCTGCTGCAAACATGGCAAACATAAATTATTGCTGACCCCTACATTTTGGACATCCACAATACACTTCTAATATATTTAAATAACACACAATCAGAAAGAGCAATCCAAATCTGTATGTGTGCATATATATACAAATGGGTATCTTTTTATATATATACACCTGGGTCTCTTTTTATGCGGACCTATTTAACACGATTTTGAAGTTATGCAATTCGTGTTTCACCGGAAGTCGATTTCCGATATTGTGCTATTACTTTAAATAATAAATTTTGCGCACTTACATTATATTGAAAGTAATAGCACATTATTGGAATTTGACTTTCATCTTAGTAGTTTCAATATTTTCAGTGCTTTATAATAGTAAGATTCTATGCAATAATGAAATTAAAATCATGATTTTCACATTTTATGTATACACCCATTAAATATTACAAGATTATAATGTAAAGTTATTCAAACATTGTGCATGTTAATTTTGCATTTTAAATCACATTCTGTTTTTGCTTTTTAAAAAAGAATGTAATCAATTATTATTTTCTTATTAATGACACTAATCATTAACGTGCTCTTAAATTCCAATGAGAGCTAAATGGTTGTATGTCTGGATATTGTGAGCTTCGTAAAAAAATAATAAAATCATCATCTCAAAGATTAATTACTAATTACATTGTCACCAGAAAATCATAAAAATTAAAATGTGTATAAAAAAATGTAAATTACTGTACTGTAAATTATGCATAAAAATATATTATTTTGAATAAAATTAAATATTATAGTTAAAAAAAAGTTTGTCTTGTATCAATTTTTTTCAAATTTGAAATTTTTTATTAGTCATATTTTATTTCTTTATTTTTTTTTTGCGCGAATTTTAAAGTAATTTTACGTTGGTGCTTTGCTTTACGCGAATTTTGAAAAATCACAGACCACATCTCCCCCTTTTCAATATATGTTACATCTATTTTTGCATGATTTTGTTTGCGCATGTTTGTTGAGGAACCTATCTATCGCGTAAAACAAGACCCAGGTGTATATATATATGTGTGTGTGTATGTGTGCGCACGTGTATGTGTATTGTGACTGTATTCTATTGGACATTGTCTTTATTGAGTAATTTAGCTTAAAAAATTAAGCTATTCTATTCTAAAAAATAGAAATAATAAATAAAGGGAGAGAAGATAATAACTTTACTTTGTGAAAATTAGGTTATCTAACCCTTTTGCATTAATATTTTATTTAGTTGGTTCATTAAAAGTATCAAATAGATAATATTTAATAACTTAAAAGCTGTTATAAATATATAATTTTAGTGTTAAAAGATGTATAGCTTGCTTTAGGGTTAAAAGTAACTATTTAATTTATGTATACTTTAGAAAGAAAGGAAGCTAGACAGAGTTAATTGTATAGTTAAAGTTTAAAAATATTAACAGGTAGTTTATGAGTATTAGAAAGCAATTATTTAATTGTCCTTATAGTAACTAATCATATGGCTAACTTCTTTTATTTGGTAAGTTTTAAAAAAAGAGTATTTTTAATTAAAGCTTATTAATTTATTTAAGTAATATTCAATTAATTAAAAAAATATAAGTTAATTATCAGGATAAATTCAATTTAGAAAATGTAATTTTCTGTATGCATGTGTGTGAGAATCCATGTGAACACACATATTTTTGATTTCTTGATTTTAATTACCATATTATTTCATTTTAGTCATTAAATATTTAAAAATAAATATTTAGTTAAACCCAGGAATGAAAGGGTTGTTAAAAATTTTAAATGTGAATTTCTGATAAACCTAAATAAAAGAAAAGGTGATATTTTGTTTTTAAAAAAGAATAAAATAATATTTATTACCTTATTTTATATATTATATGTATTAATTAATAAAATGTCATTCACCTTTTTTCCAACTTTGGTCATTAAGATAACTTGAATTAAAAAAAAAAGAATGTACAACACAGTTAAATAATATTGCTAATTAGTTCAAATTAATTGACATTTTCTTACATAATGGTCAGTATTTTTATGGCCGTAGATTAACTGATGAGATCTGTCATGGGATATATAAAAGATGGAAATTGTCAGTATACAGGGCCTTCTACATCAGCTCCTGACTGACTAATGTTGACTGTTGTTAATTTCAAATGCACTATAATATTCTCATCCTTAAATAACAGTAATATTTTTTAATTATTTTTTATTGTCTAAGTATTAATTTACTAAAATTTGGTAATTTGTTGACCTGAAATAAATTGTTAGATGACTTTATAAGGGATTCTTGTTTTTTTATTTCTGAATTCAATTTGAATTCTCTTTCTTAACTATTAATATCGTGTTTTGAAAAAATAAGCAGCTTATAATGACTAAATTTTGTCAGTTATGCTTCGAAATAAATTATAAAAGAAACTGGGTGATATTTTCTTTTATATTAATTTATAACACCATACTGGACATTGCGGTATTTTGCCTCCTGTTGTTGTATTTCACCTTTTAGAAAAAGAGACTAATGTCTTAAAGTTAAAAAAGGGGAAAATACTGTTAAAAATTTGATTTGAAAATAAACTGTTATATCTTAATTATTATTGCCAGTTATTAATGTTTAAAAGTTAAATTTACATGAACTTTAATGAATATTTTGAAATACTTACTAAATATAAAATTTGCAAGTAACAAATAACCTGTCATCTATGATACAGCAGACATTTTAAGTTACACTTTGCTTTTTCTGTATTTTGCCATGAAAAGGAAAATTGTTATAGGAAATTAAACTAAGGAGATTTTTTTAAAAAAGCTTTACAGAAGAGATATATCTTGCATATATAACAACAATAGACATTTAATAAATGCATTGTGTTAAATTGTAAACTGTCAAACTTAATTATAATTTTAAGAAAAATTACTAAAAAAGATACTTCTAAGTGATTTTTTTTTTTAAATAAAAATTGCTTATAAAATGGGAATGAAAAGAAAAGAATTGTTTATTTTCAATAAAACCACAGATACCAAAATTCTAAGGAGAACTTGCTGTATTAGTATTATGTGCTAGAAAATGAAAATTTACAAATAAGATAGCTTATATTTCACCGATTCTTTTAAATGGATGCAATCTTTTGATTATTTAGAATAAGACTTTTGTTAATGTTTTATTATTTATTGTTTACTTATGGAAAGTCATACATGTTTTTATTTTTTATAAAGTAAAATATATTTGATTAGTATGGATTATCATTCTACAGAAAATTCACTGAGGAAGGGCTCAGTATAGAAAGGAGTTCTACTAAAGAACTAATGTGTTTTTGTAAATATATATAAAATATATTGTTTATAATATATTATATGTCAAGGTATTTTTATTATTGTATTATTCTTTGATGGGTTTATAATAGGGTGTGTAGGTATTCCTACAACCTGCAAGGTAAAATTCATATATTTTTGTTTCTTGGTTTAAGATAAATTTTATAATGCCTTTTATTCAAATAGAGATAATTATCTCTTACATTTTTTAAAAAAATAGTGTTTATGAGTATTTTGCTTACTTTTAGGTAAACAGCCACTGTATTTTTACCAGAAGTTCAATATTTTTATATTTATTATATAATTATTTATGTTTAAATTTAATATAACTAAATATTTAATATTCATGCATTTATAATATTTTCTTTGCTATTATGTCCACCTTATCTATGTTAATTTTATTTTATTCAATGCATGTATGTGTATTCCTTATTTAATTATGCATTTTATTGTGCTTTAAATATTTTACATTGTTTCACTGACTGTAAACTTGTTGATTTCAGACATTGCTTAATGTATGTATTTTCAGCATGAATATTAAGCTATCTAGTGTTTAAGTGATACTTTTTTATCTTGCTTCAAGCATTAGACTTTATTAGATTTTGGTTTGCTTATTATGCTTTAGTGGATGGAATGCACTCTCCCCATTCTTCCCATTTTGTATTCCATGAAATGATAGTCTTTATATTCTAATATTACTTTCATATGTTACTAAGATAGCTAAGTCCCATAAGAGGATTATTTGCTGTGTGCATTCCATTTACCAAAACATTAAAAAGATATTTTTTTTCTCAGAATTATAAAGTAAACTGTGTCCTTTGGTTTCCAGAACTAAAATCTAATGTTGCTCTGTAAAAAAAAGTTTAAAACTGAATACAGTAAATAACCACCTCATAGGAACTCTATTGCCAAATGGATGATGAAAAAATTCAGATGCAGCCTCAATCCATGATAAGTTATGGTCTGTTTGGCTACATGTCAGTAAATAAAATGAACCATGATTGAATAATTTTATAGGATAAGTAGAAGAAAATAATTAAGATGAGCATCACTAGACTTGAGGCTTTCAAAGTATATTGTTCATAAGATTTTGTAAAAAAGACTTTACATGAAACATTACAAAATTCAATTGCATCAGATGTTGTTAAAAGAGACCCATTATGTCTGGTTAACTTTCTTCTATCAATTCAACGAAAAACTTAGCAAAGATAATGCATATGTGAGTAGCTTAATTTTCTCTGATGAAGCAACATTTTACATTAGTATGAAGGTCAACAGGCACAATTGTCAGATTTGGGGAATTGAAAACCCAAATAAATCTGTTGAACATGAAAGACACTCTCCTAAAAGTTAATGTCTGGTGTGTTTTGGGTAAAAATCAAATGAACCATTCTAAGGTCATGTTATTAATGATGATATCTACTTAGATCTGTTGCAGAATTATTTTATTCCTCAACTTGAACAATTAGGACTAAAATATGATACAATATTTCAACAAAATAGAGCTCTGTGCCATTTTGCTGTGCATGTAAGACAATTTATAAATCAGAAATTTTTTCACAGATGGATTGGAAAAGGTGGACCATTATTTTAGCCTCCATGTTGACCTGACTGGACTCCATTAGATTTAAACATGAAATCCATATACTCCTAATAAAATTGTTGGCCTACTTTATTTTTCATTTGTTTTAAAAGGATCAATAATTTGCAATATTAATAAATAGTTATTGATAATCCATTGTAAATTAAGTTAGAATTAATAAAATTTAAATTTATTTTTCCTTAATAAATACTTTACCTAATTGTATATTATAATCAAATTAACATTTTATTAGTAGTAAGATTTAATAGATTGAAATAAGTTATGATAGATTCGTTTAACGGTGTTATTTTTTATTTAATGTATATATCTAATAAAAAATACATAAACAAAAATAAACAAAGTAGTTATTTAGAATATGTTTGTGTGCATGTACATGCACTTATTTGATATGTATACAATTAAAATAATATTAAATCATATGTATTTTAAAATAAATTTATATATAATTATTTTAATTATTTTTAAAAAATATAGAGAATATAGTATGTTGAATAAATGACTATAAAAGGCATATTTACATTTTATTTAAATTATTATTTTATAGATATATTTCAAATGGTTTTAAAGCTTATATATGTGCTAGAGATAATCTCTAGTTTCGAAAATAATTAATAATAATCATTATTGTATTTATCTGAAATGGATGGCGTCAAAGTTACGAGAGGAGGAAGTTTGACAATGGTAAATGAAAATGTAAAATATTATTTTATTATTATTATTTTTCGTTACACTTTTTAAAAGATTGTTTATTTATTACAAAATTAAGAAACATTTGACTTCACGAATCTGCTGAATATCAAGAACGTTTTATCTAGAGAAATTTAAATCTTTATAAGAGAGATAATAGTAATGGATTATATTTGAATTAAGCAATAAGAACAATATCGAAAATAATGACTTAAATGTTTCATCATTAGAAAAAAAATATTAAAAAAAATCTGATTTTAGATAAAGCTGCCTCTTAATCTACCTTTCAATATGTAAAGTCAGTGCATTATAAATAATATTGAAATTTGAATTTAAATTATAAAATGAAAGAATAGACAAGAAAAAAAAAAAACATTTGTTTAAAAAAATAACTTTTTTTTTTTAGAGATCAGGACTATAGAAACTCATGTAAAACTCCAGGTGTTATATTGTATATTAGCAATAAAATAACCAAAAGGATAGTAATTTAAATTTATTGTAGATTAAATTTGCAATGCTATGGTAATGTTATTATGGAATACCAAAGAATTAAATAGTGGTATTATTAATATAAAATTAGAAACATTAATATATCACAGTTTTACTATGTATATTTTATTTAAGCAAATAAAAATTGTTTTTAATGAGAATAGAATACTATTGAAGTTCAAATGTAATGCTCACATAATATCTTTATAATATGCAAAATATAGATATTAAACATAAATTTTACGACTATTTTATAGTGTTTCTGAATATTGTTTAGTTCAGGGGTCCCCAACCACTGCAGACCATTTTACGTGTACCCGCCGCTATCCGACCATGATAAATAATTATTTATCTGATACAAATAAATTTAATTTTTTAAATTTCTTATAAATTATTGTATTACATTGTAATCAAATTGTAGGGCATACTATACTTTTACAATGTAAAATTATAAATGTTAATTATATGTTAAAATTTTATTTTTGAAATAAATATTTTTTGTACATTATGTGTATTATTAACAATATCCAACTATAAATTTACATTGATAAAATAAATGGTGCCCACCATCTGATTGAAAAAAGTAAATGGTGCCCGCCACCTGGCTGGTATTATAGAATGTGCTCTTAAGTACAAAAAGGTTGGGGACTCTTGGTTTAATTGATATATTTGAATAAATATGTTTTTTAATGATGTTGTAGTTAAAGAATATCTGATAATTCATGGAAATGTTAATCAGGTTGTATATTTTCATTATATATTTATTTACTGTAGAATGCATGTATTTGTCTAATGCTATGTAAAATATAATATAACCAAAAAGAATATTTAGATTATTTTAAAACAAATTTTAATTATACTATATTTTTTAACATTAATTTAGATTTTAGAAAAAAAAAGTAAATGTCTTTGTTTTACTTATTTATATATATTTGAAAAGCATTAAATTTTAAATATAAGTACTTATGAATTATATTTAGTATAGTGCATACTTTATATCTTTTGATAATATTATAATTGCATATGTAAATTAGTAATAAGGAAACAACCATGATAACCATATCAAAAAAAAAAGATCAAATTTCAAAACAAAACTTGTTCATAATGTTGTCTTTGCAATGTAATATATTAAAAATAATAATTCAATAGAAATAGTTGTCTTATTAAATAATTTTTTTATTGAATTATTATTTTTAATATAATAATAAGCATACACAAAAAAGCTTTTTTCATCAAATATAATATTTGCCATCTTTAATGTGTTTTTACAAATTTACCATTATGATTTACATTGCCTACATAGTGACATCTATTTTTTTATATATAAAATTAAGTATAACCTATTAAAACCATGCAATATTTTTGGAACATAAAAAAAATTATGTAAATGCATAACACCTAACATTTCATTCATTTATCATTAGCCAATTATTTGTCAAATTAATAATTCGCTAATGATAAATGAATTGAAAATATATTTACACAGGCTTTTTTATGTCTTAAAAATATTGTATTGTTTTAATAGGTTATAGTTAATTTTTGGAAAAAAAAAAGATAGTAGTCGCTATGCATGCAATATCTCTGAAAAAGAAGAAAACATAGGGTAGTGTATAAATGTAGATTAATTAAATCCCAGTGATGAGAGCAAAAATTATTTTTTGCCAAAAAAAGCTTGTTTGTATATATATTGTAACCTCCTCACCCGTCGTATCCTTCCCCCACCTTTGCTCCTTAATAATATATAACAATAACATGCCAAGAATATACTAACTATTCCGGATTTTCGTTACTTATTTATTTCCGGTCAATAATAATTAACATTAATAATAATTCCGGGTTCTTTAGCTCAGTCTATTAAATATATCATTATGATTTAAATAAAATAATTACTAGCTCAGAATTTATTAAAATCTAATCGTGTCTATGAAATAAATCAACACAAATATCTTTTATTATTCCCATGAGACCTGGAGCAATGACAAAGGAACAAGACGAGATTTCATTGAGATACTATCCCAATGGCATACGAACACTATCATAAATAATTGACTAATAGCATTCTTACGACTTTTAAAACTTTTATCATATCTTAATATTTTTAAAACAAAATCTAGCTCACATATAATAAATTAATTAAATACAATAGAGTTAAATTAATCAAATCATATCACATCAAATAGATAAATCGATAAGTAAATAAATAATTAAATTAAATCTCAGGTTTATAAATTGTAATTAAAACTGATTTTATATTGCCATAGTCAACTATGATAAGGGAATTTTATGTCATAGTTCACTACGTAATAAATAACTAATTAATAATAACAATGACAATTATAGAGTAATACAATCCTCTTTTCTTTCTAGATGTATTAAATATTTTCGTGGTAATATTTATCAATCCGATAATCAAAAGTTTTGTGGTAACGTTCGCATATATTACTTAAGTATTGTGGCAATCAAGTTATGACCAATATCTGTTCTAATTATACTTCTTTCATTTCATTATGTAAATAAAATAAAATAAATTATTAATATTTCTAATGTTTATTTATTTTGTGCAAAATCTTAAATATGTTTAATTATAAACGTGCGTTGTGATTTCATGCATTTCATGTGTAGGAAAAACAACAACCAAGACACAAAGCTTACTAATAAAATTTTATAACAATTTATTAACATCATAACAAGTAACAATTTGTACATTATTTACAGCGGATATCCCTATTTACTTATTACAAACTCTTTTATTTCTACCCGTTGATGTAGTAACATTATTATTATCTAAATTTATTTACCCTTTTACCATTAATAATTACAAAAAAAAAATATATTTCACAATATTATTATCTTTAGATACTTGTTTTGAGCTTAGCTTAATACACAAACTTCTATCTATTAAAATTTTCTATTGACATTTATATCTTTATAATTGCAGGTTTATATTTCTATAAAATCTTTACTTTTATGTAAAATTATACAAAATTACAAAATTCTAGTTATATTCTTGTTAGTATGGAATCCTACAGAATTTAATCCTTATGACAGTTTGATGTTCAGTTTTATCATCGATCATATAATAATTATTAGTCAAATTATTGATCCTATCCCAAGCTTTATATAGCAATTATCGTCATCCACACACCATATACAAATACACATTTTTTTTTTATACCTTTAAATCATTTCACCACACAAAACGTACAATCTCTTTTATTAAAATATCACGTGCAATATTACAAAACCTTATTATTGCTTTAAAACTTAATTCTAAGGTTTTAAGTTCTTTTTTCTTTTAAATTACATCATATGATTCTCCATCTTTTATAATACTTATACTTTCACTTTGTACTTATACAATTCTACTTTACTCTAGTAAACAACTATTCTTACATAACTAATATCTAGCTTCCTTTCTATCTTATGTATCATTTCTATAAAATTATCTCCCTGACGATGTATTTTCCTGAAATCAAGATAGCGAAGATATAGATGCATTGGATCAAAATAAACAAGATATTATCCTTTATAAAACTTCAACAATCATGGCACAGTGAATTTAAGGACGCCATAGAGGAGTGACTTTTATCTGTCTATCTGCCTCTAATATTGGAAGGATGCTAAAGCTATTTCTTCAGCTTCATCACATCAGAAAGTTTCAAAGATATGTAAAGACACTGTCCAGAATACATATGTGCTCAGTTATAGGGCTAGGTTATCTATACTGTAGTCACACAAATTATTATGATCCCCATATTTCATTCCTGATAGTTCAATAAAACATCCGCTTGGTTTCCTTTGACATCAGTACTCCCAAGTCACTATCTGACTGATTTCTTCAGATTCATCTCTACATTACATCGACAAATTCTTTGTCTATCTTGCTAATAATAATAAAATTCATTTTTAATATAACTATACAGCTATTCTTAAGAAAATTCTTTACTATACTTCTCGTACATTTCTATCTCTATTGTTTTAAAAACTATTTGGATATTTTCAATATAAAATTCAAAAGAATCACACAATTAATATATTGCTTATTATTAATTATTTTAGATTATTTATTGCATGCACATTTTAAAGTTTTACTACTCTTTCAAATATGTTTGATGTTGGATAAATGTGTACTTATAACTTTTAACATCGTTCATACCTCATTCATTAATAGATGACCTAAAAAAAAAATTACATTACATATTACCAATAATATTAAAATTACCAACGATCTCTATCCTCTGGATCGTATTTGAAACTTCTCCATTCCATGACTTCTGGTAGGTATTTACAATTTTCCATACACACATTTTTATTTTATTAATATTTCTCTCATTCCATTAACTCATATTTTTAAATATAACTATTATAAAATTTATGTTTATATGTTTCCCTAAGCTAATTCAAATTTTATACTTTAAATACAATAAAAAAAAAAATATAAAAATTATATTTACGATACATCTTTGTTGCACTCGCTTGGAAAATCGTTCCTTGCAAAGCTAAATAAAAAAAAATATACTTTATTTTTCTGCAGTCCCTTAATGTTTTATTTTAAAATTTTAATTATGTTTATTAATTCTTCTTAGATGATGATCCTTAGTTTTCTTCATATTTTCCTACTTATTCTTGATATCTCCATTACATAGTCTGCTAGCTTTTTTCCCCGCGCTTGGTTTTCCTCGATGCATCTTGTACGTTATTTTAAAAATTCAATAAATTTTTTTCTTCATTTCCATGGATCCATTTTCTCCTTTTAGTGATTAATTTTATATTTGTTTAAAATATTTTTCTTCCATTTTAATATCTTTTCCTCTTTTCTATGATAAGATAAAATCCAAGTTTCCTCTCAGTAAATTCATATAGCACTTTATACAGGAATATGGCTTTTCTTCTGCTTTTTACTTTTGGAAATTATATTTTTAAATAATGTTTTCCTTTAATATAACATATTTTTCTTCCTCATTTTCTTGATATTTATTTGAACACATAATATGATTTTTCTCATAGAGAAATATGACTTAGTTTTAAGCATTTATAAAACAAATGTTCGTCATAAGATTTTCTCAATAGTAAATACTTTCTTTCTTATATTTTCACGCAGCGTCTTCTTTGTATTCTTTAAAGTTATAGGACTTAGTTTCTGGTTGAGCACGTATAAAATAAAACTTATACAATTTTCATTCACTTTTCTTTTAATAATTATTTCAATTATTATTTCTGGTATTTCCATCTTTACTGTAGCATGAATGGTCAAATTTGAATAAATCCACCGGTAAGATCACGTAAAAATTAGCAATTCATATTTCTGGATACAAATTATATTATCTGTTAAAGATTAACTTTAGAATAATTATTAATTTATAAATTTAAACTACTTTTTTCAGCTTTGATGTTACAAGCAATTCAAAAAGGTTACCGTCCTCTTCAACTTTCACATTTCATCTCCCGCTTCTGTCTATCTTAGATTTTTTTCTTGCCAATTTAAATCCGTTGATTGGTCAATAATTGTTTTTAGCGCGAACAATCTTAGTCATTCTATTTTGGATGATAAATTGTACTTTTAAAATAAATATTGATGACGTAATGTCTGGAATATTACTTTAACTTAATATTATTAAATTAAATCATATCTTGATAAACTTATTTTTTGATCTTTAAAATAATTATTAAGACAATATATAACATTTTTAACTTTTAATTTTAATGATGGATGGCAATTATATCTAGTTTTAAATTCACAAACTTTATTATTATCTATCAAGTGTGTGTGTGCGTGAAGGCATTTTATATACGATCACGTGTTTATCTACTTTATAAAATAATAAATTTTTATTGATGTCTCGGTTTAAATCACCAAAACTAATGTACTTTATAAAATTTTGGAAAATAAATTGAAACTTATAGAACCAAATATAACTCTCACCATCCTAAAGTTTATTAATAAAAAATATATCCTATTAATTTTGACTAACTGTAAAATTATATTTCATTTATTTAATCTATTCATTCTAAAACTATTATTTTAAAATTATTACAATAATTTTAACTATCTATAGCTGTGTTATTTTGTATGGCCAGCTTTCACAACCATAAGCAATGATATTAAAACTTTATTTAACTGTTTACTTTTTAAAATACTTTATTATACTGTTATCTGTTAGGTATTTTAGCTTAAAATTGTATTACAAATCTATTATTACTTTTATATCACTTAAATATTACTTAAAAATTAAAATTTTTTTCATAATTGACCTTTCTATCCTACCTATGACCTACAGACAAGGGCACAATATATATATATATATATTATTGCTGATATATAAATATATTTTATATTTTATTGCTGATTTATTTAAATATACATAAAAGCTGCATAACGGATTAAACTTCTTTCAATTTTTGATGAATATAATTTAATTATTATGTTTTCTACATTAATAAATTCCCATATATATATATATATATAAAAGATTAGTGCTTGGATCGTAATAAGATAGAAAATCTTCAAACTTAAATGGGCAGCTTTTAATCTTTTTCACTCTCATGGATATGACAACAAAAAAATGATCAAACAAGGAATTTGAACATGCCATTATCAGATTTTTAATGATATGGAAGGCTGAAGTTTTGGAGGGTTGAGCAGATAGAAGGCGGTATATTAAAGTTTGAAGATTTATTATTTTAATATAAACACTTATTATATAAATGTGTGATAAGATGATGATACAGAGCATCTAATGAGTGCTGGTTCAGTATAAAATATGTATATTGAAGACCTTTTATATTTTTCATATGTATTTGATCATGTGTATCCATTGCATATTGTGGAGTGTATGAATAACAAAACAATGAAAGTTTGGGTTCACATTCCCTCTAAGTATATATAGGTTTTCCAAAAATATATTAGTCTTGCTTTTATAAAAATACCAAGCTTCATATGTTGATGGCTTAGCAATTTTTAACATTTATATATTGGTGTTATTTATTATTTATACATATATTTTTGGTAAACAATTTATATTTTACCAGGTTAAATAATTTATTAGATATTTAGAGATACACAATTAGATGAATAGGTGGGTATATGGATATACAGATATATTGTTAAATAAATAGAGAGGTAATTGGATATATAAATATAAATTGATAGATGGATAGATAGATAGATAGATAGATAGATAGATAGATAGATAGATAGATAAATAGATAGATAGATAGATAGATAGATAGATAGATAGATAGATAGATAGATAGATAGATAGATAGATAGATAGATAGATAGATAGATAGATAGATAGATAGATAGATAGATAGATAGATAGATAGATAGATAGATAGATAGATAGATAGATAGATAGATAGATAGATAGATAGATAGATAGATAGATAAATAGATAGATAGATAGATAGATAGATAGATAGATAGATAGATAGATAGATAGATAGATAGATAGATAGATAGATAGATAGATAATACTTACTTATTCTAATATTAGTTCTGACTTTTAAATTATTTGATTATCAATGCTTGATATTTTGATAATGTTTTAATGTTTTATTTTAAAATATAATTTGATGAAATTGATAATTTATGTAAAATTAAAATTTTCTTATAATTTAATGCGCTTAATGAATGTATTTATGTAAAAGTGGGGTAGCCTGAATTTAAAAACCGCCTTATTCATAATGGATTAATAATTATGCATATCTATATAAATATCATTTTTTTAATAAAATTGAAGTTAAATGAAAGAGATAAATATGTAAACAAATTATTTAAAAATGCACTGAAAATATATAATTATTTTTATCTATATTAACTCTTCATGCACTATTTTTTTTTTTAAAATAATCTCTTAACATTAAAATATTAATAAAAAATTGAAAAATATGTGTCCAAGGTTTTACTTCTGCCCTCTTAAATATGTTCCAAACAAGTGAAATTTCATCAATTTAATAATTATTTAAATATTACTCCTATACTCAATCTATTCAAATATTATTCCTATATATTATTTGACATTATCTCAAACAGTTTATTTTTCTGTTTTTGTTTTTTTAAAGAAATTCAAATTACTTTGGAAGTTTTTTTTTTTTTTTACTTGTATCAAAAACATAATTTCAAAAATAAAATTTAGCTCAAATTTAAAATATTAGTTTTTCAAAGCGAGAGAGAGATGGAGAAGAGAGTAATAAAATTAATAAACAGAAAACAATAGACAGATGTTGGCAATTGCAAATGAGAATGTTTTGTTCATAAATATTTTCAGTTGATAACTCATAAGTATTTAATAGAATAATTTCTGTTTGAAATAACATTGTAATTAAATAAGACTTTAATACAAACATAAAATATATACAGAAAATCAAATTTTTAATAAACAGCAAAAGAAGAAAGCTTTTTATATCAATTCAATTATGGTTGGTTCAAAAGTGATGTTTTTTACAATTGTGATTTGGGAGATTTTCATAATTTATATTCTCATATAACTTCTGTTTTTAAATGAAAAACATTATCAATGGATAGAAATTAGAAGTAAAATCTCAAAATTGCCTAAACCACAAAATTAATTTATAATTATTTTGTTTAATATTTTTATACCACCAACAAATGTAATGGGGAAAAACAACAACACCATTCAATAGATTTTGAATATAGCATTGAATTCAGTGAAAGCAATATTAATGAATTTGTCAGAATTACTTAATGATCAAGCTTTATATAAAATTTTGTAGAGAAAAATATTTAAGTATGTATAAGAAAAATTTAACAATACCTACATTTTCAATTATATAAAGCAATTTTAATTCTTTCTTTTACTATTTAAATAGGATTTCAATATTTTAAACCTTATCAGATTTGTACATACTAAATAAATCTTACTAGAATAAATATTTTGTATATATGTTTATCTATATGATAAAATATAAAATCTTAAAAAAATATCCTAGATGACCCATAAAATGCTAATATTTTTCCAGATAATACATATTTATATGAATGTCAAATTGGTTATGTGGATACTGTGGTATTAGAGCTGCAACATGAAGAATTATAATCGTTTAATTATTAAATTAATTAGATTATTAAATCAAAAACATATTTTAAAATGTACATTAAAAACAATTTAACAAAAAAATAGGAAAAGCAATAATGTGAAGAATAGATAAAATGTGTGTTTAAATCAAATTGAGTGTTTGTTTGCATGTGCATATTTTGCATAATCTATTTTAACCCTTTTCCCGCGCTCGACGAGACTCCTCGTCGACATCTAAAATCACTCTAACTCAGTTCGTTTTCATACGATAAAATTCGTTAAATACGTATTGAATTCGTTTTTAAAAGTTCTGTACGATGGTGACATCTTCCGATTTATTTTAGAAGTAAAAAATAAAAAAAAACGCATTTAAACCTAAACAAAGAAGGAACATTATTTGTGATTGGTTCTTAGCATGCTCTCAGCCGAAAAAGACATTCTGATTGGCTGGAAAGAACAAAGAAACTGCCTGATCAAAGAAAATAAAGAAAAACGCTGAGATTTTCATTTCGAATACGATTTAAATTATTATTAAATAATATTTATGGAAATTAAACATAATTTTCAGAGAGAATAATAAAAAAACAAAATTATTTTCGAAAAATATTGAAGATTTAAGTAAATATATTGAAGATGTAGTAAAAAGAAATATTTACTTTTCTATAACATAAAAGTCGATCTTTTTGTTTACATTATAACTTTTATGTTGCCGATATAGAATATCTTAGAATAAATAAATAGCAATTTATTTTTGAAAGAACTTTCGTTTTCTTCATGACCTGAAAAATTAATTATATACTTTTTATAAACGTATCTGAGTTGAATTTAATATTATAGGCGAATATGTTTTAACAATAGGCTTTGTCTTCAGTTTGTGAGTTGGCCAATTAAAAGATTTGATTTTTACCTCATACAACCAATGATTTAATTAGCGGTTTAAGGGTTAATACATTGTACAGGCTTACATCTGCATTTACATATGTAATATATTCAAAATTCTAACTCATGCTTTTACATGACGTACAACTTGAATGAAGTCTTTATTAAATATTTAGTTTAAATTAGGGCTTTAACATCAAATTGTCAAGATAGGTTATAATTAAGTAGTGATAGCATTGATATATTATAGAATTAACTCATTTTTATGTATCTTATAAAAGTAGAACTGAAAAAATGTGACATGACAATGTACATCAATGTTTCATTAAACATCTAGTATGTAAAATATTATCATGTCCTCTATAATACACATGAAAATGTAATAACTCTCCAAGTAATTAGATATTTATAATGTTTTTAAATGTTTTCTTTAAGTATAAATATTTAAAAACTTGATTTCTATTTTATTTGCATAAATAGTAATCCTAAGTAATCATTATTTGTATATAAATGTTTTAAATCCCTACATCCCTAATTCTGTTTGAATTGTGTTTTTTTTTTTATTTTTTTTTTTATTTTATCAGGGACACATAGGATTCAAAATTAAATTTAAAGAAAACATGCATTTGATAATTATTATTTTTATAACTCCGTCATTACATCAAGATTAATGACTGATATTTTATAGAAACTAAAATTTTATCTTAAGTCAATCTTTTTGTATATTTATATAGATTTTACTGAAAACAATATATATATATCTTAGTTTATATATATATATTTTAATCTGTAAGCCTATTTAACTGTCCCTAATGTGGAATGTGTTTGCATTTAGAATATCATATGCTAGTTCAGTTTAGATAATACCATATTAAACTTGGTAAGTCAATCCTCTTGTATATTGATCCCTTCTATTGTTTCATCTGGTGAGAGTTCCTGCAAAATGCTCAACATTTTTGTTTATATAAAATCTTTATTTTATACTAAAACGTATTAAATTAAACTTCTTTTTGATTTAATTTTTTAGCAAACATTATTATGAAAAGGCACTTAGAACCATTTTATATATTTGAAAACTGATCTGGAAGTATAACAACGTACCATAAATGTTGTCACAGATATTTACAAAAATAGTAACCAATAAACTACATTTATTTTTATGTTTGTATCGACTCCCACTTATATCAATTATGCAAATTCATTAATAAATCTATTATAATTGATCTATTGAAGAAAAGTTATTTGAGATGTCAAAATATTATTATTATTAACAATAAGAAACTTGAATACAGACTTCCAAGTTATGTTCAGCTGTCAGTTCTATTTCATAAAACCAATATATGTCACTGCATATTTATGAAAAAGATAAATAATCTCCAACATACATATTGTATACTTATCCAGCATTCGTCAGTTGAATCAAATTATCATTTCCTAAACACCCTCCACACAAACACACACACACACACACATATATATATATATACAGACATTTAATAGTTATATATATATATATATATATATATATATATAACTATTAAATGTCTGTATTTTTAAATAATATAATAATTCAAATAAATCTATTTAACACAGTATCCAAATTATTTTAATATATATATATTATTTACTAGAAGTATTTTCGATTGTAACACTTGTAATCTTTATCAACCATCAATTAGTATAAATTTTCACAAAATAAAAATTTTATATTATCCATCATTCAATTCATTCACATTTCCCAAATTTCTTCAAATAATATAAATGATATGATAAATAATTCTAAAGCCCAGATTTCTATGTTTGAACTAAGTTCTTTTATATTTATTTTGATATGTGGTTGCGGAATGAATATAGGGGGATTAAATTGTACATTACAAAATCTATATAATGATCATAGGATACTGTATAAACGTAAACAGAAAGAAAATGAAACTTCAAAATTAATGAATAATCCAAAAATTATTTTTGCTCCTACTAAAACGTGTAATTATGGTTTGAAATTTAATAAAAGAGATGTGAAAAATATTCAAATTGAACGATGTAATGAAAAACAAAAAAATTAGGAAGCAATGCTAATATCTAAAAATAGAAAAGGTTTAATAAATAGACAATCAGCTAATATAAAAACAACAGAATTGAAATTCTGACAATGAAGCTCCCAAAGCCTTATTAACATTGAAGATTATTTATCTTTTTTAAATGGTGATCATGTCATGTATATCCATTGTATAAGATAAAACAGATAGCTAAGGTGTACTTTAAAGTTGATGTTCAAGTCACTTATGGTTTCATCTAAAGCCCATATATATATATATATATATATATATATATATATATATATATATATATATATATATATATATATATATATATATATATATATAACTTGTATTCAATCAACTATTACAAGTTCAGCCTGTATTATGAACATCTCTCTTCTCTATTTAAATGAATAGGGTCATATGCATGAGGTGTCAGAATGACTTCAAGTAAACAAGGGCATGATAATTATATTAATGTCAACAAGGGATTTGCATATTCCATTATCAGATTTTCAATGGTATATATGGCTAAAGAAATGGAGGGTGGAATAAATTAATGTCTGTCCATTAAAATATGCAGATTTGCTCTCATAATATAAATCGATTACTGCTAATATATATTGTATCATTCAGAATTGTATGCTCATCTAACAAGATTTAGAATCTAGGCAAAAGTACAATAAATCCACTCACATCTACTATTCAAAGAACAGGGGCAAACAAGGATTCTGCCCTATTTGCCTTTCTCTAAAACTATAACATTATGAACAACACTTATAATGATAACATATGAAAATTTATTCATTCCAGTGTCATAGACACAGAAGAGAAACATGAGATCTACTAGGTAATTATTTTAATTAAAGACTGTCAATTCATAGATCAACAGATACCTTAAGTATAGGAAAATTATAATTTAAGTAAATTACAATGGCTAGAATAATAGGGAAAGCATGAATTATAATATAGCATTCATCCATGATAAACAAGAACAAAGTACAACCAGCATAAATATTATTCAAAGTAATTGGTTAAAACTTTTAAGGTACTATTATTAAGATACTAATGAGTGAGATTCCATGAGAATACAAATGCATGATTATGTGTGTGTGTTTGTGTGTGTTTGGGTGGGTGTGTAACAATTTATAAACATAAACAAGTTTATTTACAAAATATAACATAGCACATATTTCAAGCAGCTAATAATTTTTGCATGGACAGGTGGCATGATTTTACAGTATACTACAAATGTATATTCACTAGCATAGGAAAAATTTGCAAATGATAGCTTGCAAATACAAATGGACAATGACTTAGCTTTATGGAAATGTGTCTTATTATACTATAGAGAACTACAAATGATAACAGATTAATGTTGTTAATGCTATGATAGACCAAACAGAGGTGATTCTCATTAATTTATGATTACATAGTAGAAACATTTATAAGATAACCTCTGACAAATGGCTTACACTTTAATAGGATAGTTAAGCAACTTCATATACTCAGAGAAAGTATTTATTAACATTAATTTTATTAATTAGCTGACAGGAGTTAGCATCCATTTGCATAGTTGACTTAACAGTTTAGTTTAACAACTCTATCTACCATGAGCACATTTAAGCCTGTTCAAATGAAAGGGCAGTCAGCCTATCTAAGCTTTACTGTGACACTTCTAAAATATTTAAAATAATTAAAGAGTGTGGTTTATAAAGATCACTGTGTCACAACTTATATATAATATGGGCACACACATAATAAAAAAGTTGTGATGCTGATTACAATGATAGCATTGAAATGGAATTTGAGTCTGCTCTTGGATGGAGAGTCTTCGTCATTTATAAGAGTCCACTTGAATTTATGACAAAGCAGTGTTTTGAGAGATGATTGATAAGGATTCCATGTTCCAGGATAACCAACATTATCCCTTGCAGATCCTCAACAATCTAACATTATCCTGAGGTTGGTGTGACCAAATTTCATTCTTGAACAAATAATATGAAGAACATCCAGGACTTCAGGAGTGTAAGTATGACAATTAAAATACGATTTTTAATGCTATCATGAGTAAACAATGCTAGATACAGCTTACATATTTAATGACTGATATATTAATTAAAATCCCAACTAAAGTAACAATAATATCATGTGTAATGTCATGATAAAATAATAACTCATTCTGAAAGCTACGTATATGACCTTGGCAAATTAGAATGTCAAACAAAAAATGCCAGGAAAATATTATTCCCTCTATTTAAAAAGTCAAAGTATACTCAAACAATAAATGTATTATAAAACAATGTACAATGCTTAATGGTATTATAAGCAAATGAAATTTATTAGAATGGATTAATTATCAAAATTTATTTAAAGAATATTAAACATATTTAAAATCAATATTGTTAAACAGAGAGAAAACATGTTTAATGATATCTCATAATGTGATGATTTTAATAATCCATCATTAAACATATATTTAGATATTCAATCAAGCAAACTTTTCATTTACTAAGAGATCTTACATTTAAGTACTTAAGCATCTCATAATATTGGGATGGTGAATGAATTGTAGTAAGTTGGCTAGATTGAGTTATGAGAATACGAAATAGGTAGAATGTTACATTGTAATTACAAATAACATTTACAATAAAATGAGGAATATTAAGAGTCCATTTAATGTCAAAATGAATTACCTTTTAGACACCATGGTGACCATTTTGATTAAACATGTGTGAAGTTTAGACATGGAAAGTATGGTCAGCAATGTGAACTATGAATAAAATAATGGTAAGCATGTTTTTTCCACAGTTTAGAAAAGGTAGTTTTCAAGTGGAGGTGGCATGGCAGAAATGTAGCATGAGAACAATCTGAAGATTGGGAGAAGCAAACTTCTTTCCTCTACTCAGAGATCATTTTTAGGTACAAGTCAAGTCAAAAGACAGGTGAAGAGTGTCATTGGATCACTTAGAATATAAATAGAACTGTTTCTTCCCCTATACTCAAAATTTGGAACTATTTACAAAATATCAAACCTTCCAAAATCTTTACTTATGATGACTGAATATGCTTGAATTTCTACCTTGATTTTAACTGTTATGGTTCACTTTTCATATTGTTGAAAGTTGTAAACAGATAAGTTCCAGAAAGTATTTTTAAATCCATTTTTGAGTTGGAAGTAGATTTAAAGATATGATTTTGTTAATTTAAAAATTGTTTAAATAGTTAAAAGAGAATGACATTTTACATAAAGTAATGTATGTTCTTTTGTCTCATAACATTTTAAATGGAAATAATTACTTTTCAGAACCTTCTGCTTTAGTTTTACATTAATTATAAACGAATAATATATATAATTACCCACATATTTTATTAAATAAATAATATTAATTTATGTATCTGTAATATATATATATATATATATATATCCCCCCCCTCCCCCCTATATATATATATATATATATATATATATATATATATATATATATATATATATATATTATATATATATATAAGCATATACACGATTATCTGTAATGAAGGAATTTAAGATTTTAGAAATAAAATCTAATTAAATTTAAGAATAATACAATTAGTTACATATAACCATTTCAATAAAAAAGGGTGGAAGTAATGTGTGTATATATGTATGCTTAACATTCCTGGATGACCAAATAAATATGGGTCAAACCCTAATTTTAAGGTATCTAATGTCAGTAGGCATTGAAGTAAAATATGTACCACAGATTTTACCGCTTATATATATATATATATATATATATATATATATATGTGTGTGTGTGTGTATGTGTGTGTGTGTGAGAGAGAGATATGATAACATGTACCAACCGATGAGTGCTGAACCAGCACAAAATACCTATATTGTAGAACATTTATCTATATTGAAGATTATTTATCTTCCACACATGTATGTGTTCACATATATCAGTTATAGGAGATAGAGCAAATAGCTGAAAAAAGTTTGAACGTCTGTGTTCAAGTCCTTTATGATTACATCTAAACTTGAAGTATATAAAATATTCTTGAATTCAATTAAATAATGTAGTTTTAACAATAAAATGAGAAAGGTCATTTACATGTATATTTATAAAACTGTATTTGTGTATTCAGTAAATTCTTCAAAAACTATTATTGTAATAAACCATACTTCTTTATTACCATTTAGCTATAAAATGCCCAATGAAAGTCTTGAATTATTAGTCTTCTGGCGGCGCTGTTCGAAAGGTATTGAAATTTCTGGAATACAATTGATCGTAGAGTTAGAACTTAATGGAGTATCATTTTGTTTTGATTTTTTTAACAAAAAAAATGGTGATGGGAAGTTGTTTCTTTTTCAAATAATCAAACTCATCTTGCAAAGATTGTAATATTTCCTTGATTTCCGTGTAAAAATAATACTGAGTTTCATCATGGGATTACTGTCCTTATGCATACTTTTTTAGAACCTATGCAGTCATGTTTTACTTGCAATGAATTGTTTGGCATTGCGTGTTCCAGTTTTGTAGCTAATAAAGACTTAATGACTTCTTATAAAATACAAGTTTGTCAATTAGAAATTTCCTATAACTTATGTTATTCAGCCATAGATTTATAATTTTAACAATTTTAACCAATCTTACTCGGTCTTACAAATAGAGGTGTTTCAGGAGCACAAGCAACAATAGCATGAATCTGCTTCTCCCTCATTATTATTTCTCTAACAGAATATTCGTATTTTTGATTCATAAGCCTACTTCAAAATAAGTCTTATTTTCGCTTTTTTTAAAATCAAATAATTTTCATTTTTTCTTTTAACAAAAGTGCTTTTTAATATATA
>JAQFVV010007962.1:0-47806 GCA_028023455.1 Epiperipatus broadwayi
TATGGGCATCCAGTTAATGATGATGATGATTATCATCCTGGATTGGCATGGAGAATATATTCTTTAAAGTCCATGCACTGCATTTTATTTTAGTTTAGTTTCTATTAACAGTACATTCCCGTGGCCAGTATATCAAAGGTATTAAGTGGACAGAGCATTGATGATCATCAGGGAATCTTTTAGTATCCCAGTATTATTAATTTTGTTGGTTGTGTTAATATGGATTAAATTTAAGTTTGTGCATCCAACTAATGGTTTCAATGATCTGCCTCAAGCTAGGAAGAGCTAAATAATTAGCTGGTCTATAGTAGATCCATTTTAAATCCAGTCATCAGATTAACTATTGATTTAGCTTTTATTGTTAATCATTAATCATTCATGATAGTGAATGCCTATACTTATTTATAATGCTACTGAATTCTTATTGAAATTATATACTTATAGTTACTCTAGTGAGTTAACTGGGATGATCTCTCACAGTAATTTATCATGCTCATCCCATTGATATTAAATTTTACATTTTCTTAATTTGAGGATAAACAAACAATTCCTCAAATGCTTGATGGTTTAAATCCTGATTTTCCATAGAGTTAGAAATGTTACCCAACTGCGTGATGTTGATGATCACATACTGGTAGCCTTCACCTCAGGTACAACCCCCTTATTTCTCCATAGTGATACAGTATGTATGCTGACTTTATGCCTGAAAAAAAATACATTTCTATTCTATTTGATTATTTGTTTTTTCTAGTAAACTAATTTTTAAAGCATTATTAAACAGTTGTGTATATGATTCAGATCGTTATTTTATAAATTAAAATCTCAACTGAGTCTGATTGGTAATAATTATACATTTAAGTAATAACAAGCACTAATTTTCTAGCTTTTTATTCATCCTGATAGAAAATTAAAATGTTTTAAACAAATTATCTGATATAGAGGAACTTGTTATTGGTTTATTAGCCACATTGTATTATAAATGGTGTTGGGGTAGCTTGAAACCTGTCCATTAAAGTATGAAGATTGGCTATCTTAATATAAAGCGGAGCACTGATTGTATATATGTGTGGAGATGGTAATCTGGACCAACTGATGAGTGCTGTTTTAGCATGAAATACGTATATTGGTGATTATTTATCTTTTCAACATGTGTATGATCAGGTGGGTCAGCAATATGGGATGGCATGGAGAGTTGAGGTTCATGTGAAAGTCTGAGTTCAAATCCTACATGATTTGCAATGATGTGAAACTGACTTTTTCCAAGTCAGTCTCTCCTCAAGAAATTGAATTTGAAATGTTAATTATCATAATGTTTTGGAAAAAATGGAAGTTGAATAGCAAAACAATTTCCATTTTTTTCCCAAAATTATTTCTTTTTTAACCAATCCTACTGGATCTCATTTTTTGACCTTAATTATCTTCGTATTTTTTCAGTTTCAAAATCTAATGCATATCTTATTAAATTGTGCTTCCCTTTGTTTATTTTCTTGTTAATACCTTGTTTCAATAAAAAATATCAAAAATCAACACCACAGGTGGTATACAAGATTGCATGTCCTAAAGCAGGATGCAGTGCAATATATTATGATGAAACTCGAGGCACAGCCAGTAACAGATTGTCTCAGCATAAGTATGCATATAATTGATTGCTAAACAAAAATGAAAACAATTCTATATTTGCTGATCATCAAAAGGTGGTCAATCATGTATTTGAACCCTCCAGGCGTGAGATAGTGTGTACTGAGAGAATTGATGCCAAAAGGAAAATCAAGAAGGTTTATTTCATTGATAGTAACATAAACGCTATAAATAGAAAAGACACGTGTTTCGCAATTTCAAAAAAAATGGATAGTCTAATTTGCTTTGCATAAATTTGCATACAATGAGTTTAATACATATTAAGGCTATGAATATGGAGTATACAGTCTCTGAAAGCACTTAGTCAATATTATGATTTAGAATTTAGTAATTTTGCCATTATACATTGAAGCATATTGTATTAATTTAAAAAAATGCACATTCTATTATCATATATTTCATGTTTTAATTTATGCTTACATACTCTATGTTTTCATCCTCCCAAATTCCTCTTACTTTTCTTGTAGTTTCTTAAAATCTTATCTTTGCTTTAAGCAACAAATAGCTCAAAATATTTCAAACTTTTGTGTTTTTTGCTTTCATATAACCTTATGTATTTTTTTTTATTGTATTCTCTTTTATATTTTTTCTTTTTTATTGAGAGCATGTTGATTCATTCTTTTTTTTCTAATCTCCATAATGATTTATCTAGGAAAACTTTTTTCACTCGTTTATCCCACTTTTTAAATATATAAATAAAAAATAATAATTATCAAATAATCTAACCAAGTTTATTATCATTTTATTGCATTTCATGACTCTTATTTTCTAAATTATCCAATGAAAACTTTTTTTCATTATTTTTTCTTTGCTTTTAAGTGTTAATTTATTTTATATCTCTCACATATAATAATTGAGCCAGGAACCTACTTGCATTTGAAGTTGCTTGATTTCTTATGCTTAACAGATTCGACTCTGAGATAAAAAGAAAAAAAAAAGAGATTACTACTGTTAAATAGAGATTCAACATAAACTAAAAGAACCGTATAATGTTTTTCTTTGGTGTATAAATATAAAATATTAAATGCATAAATAAATTACACTAAAGAAAACGAACACAGAAATCACGACACTCTTTTTTCTACACTTGTTTGGATCAAACGAAAGATAGAAATATGGCTTAATTGAGATTAAATAGTGTCAAGCGTTGGTGGCCTAGCGGTTAGCGTAGCTGCCTTCCAACCAGCGGGCTCGGGTTCGCTTCCAGATCGAAAGATAAAAATATGGCTCAATTAGATTAAAAAAAAGTGTCAAGCGTTGGTGGCCTAGCGGTTAGCGTAGCTGCCTTCCAAGCAGCGAGCCCGGATTCGCTTCCCGGTCAACACTTTGACATATAAAAAAATAAACAAATGTTTTAGTCTGAAAAATAATCACAAAAAAAAAAAATACAATCATTTAATTATTCTTTAAAGATAAGAAAGATATGGTGATTAAAAACATATATAACTTAATAAAATCTATGAAGCAATTGTTAAAAAAGTGAAATTAACACACCTGCCACTTTCATGATTATACATCTAAAAAATTAATTTAAATATCACATTTGTAATATGTCAACTATAACATGTTTAAATTCTTTATCGAACTAATTTATTTTAAAATTAATTAATATTAATTCCATTATTTATTATTTTTAATTTCAGAGATGTAAAATATTTCAGATCAACACTAGTGGAATCTAATAATGATTTGTAATTTTATTTAAATTTTTTTAAAACTGAAGTCTTTTGATAGCTTTTAGAAAATGCAGTTTACATAATTTATAATTTTTCCTAAAATGTAGTTTAATTCTCAAATCTTCGTTATTGTACAACTGCTGTTCAAGTGACTAAATGACAGATTAAGCAAGAATTCATTTAATTGATAAAACTGAATAATTGCAGGACAGGACTTAAAATTTCTATTCTAAAGAGTGAAATTTGATTTATTTTAAAATTGTATTGAAATTTAAAAAATGCGAATACTGAAAAAACAAGCAAACAAAATACGTAAAAGCAATTAAAAGCAAAAGAGAAAACTTTTGAAAAAATATGAATACATATCTAATCTTTCCCATGCTTACTGTAAGCCAACAATGATCAAAAATATTTTTTTAAATTTACTCATTAACACATTGTGGATAGCTTATGGAAAAACTTATAGAAGTTAAACAACATTGCAAAAACCTAATAATATATATATATATATTATATTGGACAGCCTGCACACCTAATATCTTTTAAGATAGCACAACTAGATCTCTAGTCTAGAATATCTATAATTGGTTAACATGGATATTCATTACAAGTGCCTACTACAGCTATGCCATCGTATACAGATCATGGAGATCAAAGATCCTTGTTAAAATAAACAATTATAAAGGCAGACAACAGGAAACAAATGCAGACAAATCTAACAATTGACAACAATGTTTATTAATAATAGTAAAACAAAAAAATAAATAGTTTATATTATTGGATGGGTTTGAACTACAGTTAGCTCAGTCATACATTAAAATTGAGTATAACACTTTTTAAAGAAGTAGTTTGAGGTATTTAAAAGATTAATAAATATAATATCTATAAAAGAATAAAAATTAATAAAACAAATATAAAATGACATCAATAAACAAAATATTAACAAAAACATTACACCCATATATCTATCACTCACTGGCTTACTAATATATATATATAAACAATTCATGGAATGATTTTACCATTAGTTCATAGTAACATGGGTGTTGAGCTTTTACTTTCTGTACAGATTACATCTCAATGAGAATATACTCTTGGCTTGTTGATACTAATTTACAAGACCTTCTTTTTCTTCTATGATTGATGAGAAGTACTTTACTATAATGGGATCTAGGATGTCAGCAATTGTTTGATTTTGGAGGTCAGTTGGTAGGCAAATTTAGCATATGCTGGATAGATGTTCATATTGGAGAGACGAGTTTGCCTTTGGTGTCTTAGCCACACATTGCTTCAGATATGACAACTGGAGTGAGTTCTGAGTTCAGTTTTTAGACAGACACATATAGTGCAGCAGAATCAGAAAATAACAAGGATCTGATGAATTAAACAAACTCTTTAAACAGAATAAACAGAATCAAATAGAATAATTGGAAGTAGAGAGTCTAATGGAATTAATCAGAATAATTAAATGAAAATATATAAAATGTGCTAACATGCACAAGCACACAAAGCTAAAAACAAATAAAGAAAAGTATATATTATTTTAATATATATATATATATTTAATCAAATGGCTAAGCACTTTCAAGGATCAAAGCTTTCATATTCATAGCCATTTTGTAAAAATATAAGAAATTGATTAGGAGCGATGTAAATTTATGCAAATGAAATGATTACGCATTCTATTTCTTGGATATTTTGTAGCAAGAGTCTTTTCTATTTATAGCGTCACCATCTCTAGAGACAAAGTAAGCCTCTTTTATCTTCCTTTTAAGATCATGTCGCTCTCTGCAAACCACTACTGGATTTCCAGGTTGGCAGTCATGACCAGCTGAAGTGCAGTGCTGTGCAAAAACTGAACTATAAGCAGTGTCTACCAGTGCTTTATTATAGGAGTAAGGGTGTTGGGATAGCCTAATGGACAGAGAGGCCCTGGTCTCACCATAATATGATGATTACAATATTTTTCAGGGCAGGCAATATTATAGACCACCTGAGGTGTCAGCAAAAGTGGTAGGCTGTCCTTGGTGTTGATTAGTTTGTTGGAGTTAGGAGGTGTGTGAAAATATAAACGGTATTTATTATTGAATATATTGTTAGCACATTATATATATTTTGATTTAGAACAATTAGCCACAAAGTGTAAACTGTTGGCTTATTTCAAAGTAATTAAATAATTTTTAGCTGGTCATTTATATAGACCCACCATTCATTGTTCAACCTACTCAGGAATTTAAAGAATCTCCCTAATTAGCAAACAAGTGATTAAAATATTTTTTACTCAAATAAGCCAGCATTTTAATTAAGATATTACTAACAGTTGAATGTATTTGGAATATTTAAATAAAGTTAAATTTTTCTAAAGACATTCAATACTCATATTAGATAATGGAAATAGTCCAAAATAAAAATACAACTATTTTTTTTTTGTTAATCTCTTAATTAAAATGAACTAATTAGAACTGATAAAGAAACTTTTACAGATAAAGTATTGTTTGAGAATTAAAAAAAACTATTTTTCTAAAAAGATAATAAAATTGGTTTCAAAGTTCTCTTTTTTTAAAAAAAATTTGTTTCAGTTAAATAAACTGAACTCATTAAAACATTTTCATTATTAATGTTTGTGCATTCATACATAATACCTCACTTACCAAAAAAAAAAAACGCAATTTAAAAAACTATAATTTCAGGTAAAAAATTAAGTTTGCTTATTGAACTGACATATAAATTAATATTAAGATAGGCAATATATATGTAATGATAAATAATATTTTAATATTCAATAAAAATGATGTCAAGTGAAATTTACCAAATCTATTTAAATAATAATTGATCTGCTCTCTAGCTGCCATGTTGTATAACATTTTACAGTAAAAAAATGGCCCATTTTTTTATTGTAAAAAATTATTGAATGTGGCAGCTAGAGGGCAGTTCATGCACTTAATAAGAATTAATGTTTATAACTTTAAATTGTTTCAAAATATTTCTAATTATGAGATCCAAATATTAACTCACTGTAAATCAAAAGAATTCATGAATGTTGATTTATACTCTCAAATCAAAATGCTTTAGATTTGCATATATAATTAGAAAGTAGGTTGGAGATAAGATGGCTGCTCTTATCTTTATAAAGTCGTAATCTTCTGTTAAGATTTGTAGAGGTCCCTCTCATGGTAAAATTAAGCACCCAAGGTGCATAGAAAAATTTTATAAACCATATTAAAATATATAAAATTTGAAATGGTAAAAATAAAAGTTACTTAGTTTTAATGGGTGGATGATATCTTTCAACAATAGAAAATACTATATCCTAATACAATCTTATTGTTATTTTTTACAGTCAATATATTGACACTCATTCAATCAATCTAGATTATTATAGATCTTTTATCTCTAGTTAAGAATGGCTAGATATTCATTTATCAACCACTGTTGGATAGTTATATAGGCTGTCTATGGACTAAATGTTCATCCAATTTAAATTTGAATCTTAAATCTTGAACACAGCTATTAGTAGATAGTGGGTACCCTATATACAAGACTCTTTATAATTTTGAAATGAATAATAGTTTATTTTCAAATTATAATTATTAAAAAATTATAGTCATCATTTTTTTTGTAATGACTGTAAACTATTAGTTCATTTTTTATAACAATTCTTTATTTTTAGTACAATGCTTACATATCACCCATCTAATAACAGTTTTGATTGCCCCTGCAATCTTTTTCAGAACCACTAATATTTTTCCTCCCTCATAACAAGAAATGTTAGTGGTTCTGGATTGCAGGGATAATCGAACTATTGTTAGATGGGTGATATGTAAGCATTGTACTAAAAATAAAGAATTGTTATAAAAAACGGATTATTTAATTAAGGCAATGCAAAAAAGAAAAAGTTAAGACGTAAACTATGTCTCTAAAAAAAGGTAAATTATAGCACAAATCAAATTGTTATTCTAACTATTCTAAAAGTACTTTTATAAACAAAAATATATACTGTCAGGCAATTATTAATACCATGATATATAATAATGATTCATGATTTTATGACTGACATAAATAATATAGCTGAGAATAACAGAATACAATGAAGAAAATAATAAATGTTTATGATTTAATTTAATAGAACTTTTATGAATGCAAATTTAAAAATCAGATATAGTATATGTTTTATTTAAATTTTTTTTGACGATAATAAAATACGATTAATAATTTTTAATGCCCCAACTCCTCACTGAAGAGACCCATAGGTCGAAACCGGTCTGGGGATGGGGACAATCCAAGATAAAAATGATTTGAATGCCTTCTCTTATAGTAGCATTTATCATAAATAAAAAAAAAAAGCTTGTTTAAAGCTATTAGCACGCTCTTAATTTTACATATTTGTAAGTGCAAGATATATATAAGTCATGTGACATCTGACTTGTTATTATTACTATTATAATTAACATTGAAAAATCCATAGACTCTCAAATTGACGTAAGTAAGCCATTATATTTAGTTTTATTTAGAATGTGATAATATATTAAGGTCATACACACATTTTTTCAAAAATAAATATTGATTACTTATAACAAAAAAATAATTAAATCTTATAAAATTACAAGTTTGGGATATACAGATTTCTTAAATTATAATTAAAATAAAAAGCTTGTTTTGGAAAAAATATTTGAATTTTGCATTCTAATTATATTTAAGAAATATAATATTAACATGAAAACAATATATATATAATATTATGATTCAATGTCTGTATTTTTAAAGCAATATATGTAATTATATAACTGAATATTTGTAAATACAGTAACTAAATAATTAAAATTTTTTTAGCCACTTAGGAGCGCTTTCGATTATCCCAGTTGACGCAGATTACTGGGATAATCGAAAGCGCTCCTAAGTGGCTACATTTTTAATTATTTAGTTACTGTATTTACAAATATTCAGTTATATAATTACATATATATATATATATATACAAATAGACAATACAGGAGGATTGAAGCTAACCCTCATATATAAATATATCAAATTTCTACTATATGTTGCCTTTGACAGAATATCTCAGTTGGTAGAGCGTTTGCCTTAAATTCAATATTCAAGAATCTAAAGGTGCGAGTTCAACTTCTAAGCGAATATTGTCACTGTGCATATAGGACAGCAACACCTGAAGAAGAGTGGAGAATAATACTACTCGAAACATCGTGTAATTACTAACCTGTATTGTCTATTTGTATGTTATTACTAACAAGTTGTTTATATTTGGAAAGTTTAAATAAAGTTTAAAATTTTCTATACATTCAACATTCACTCATAAATGATGGAAATAGTCCAACATATCACATCTTACAGATTGTGTAACTTGCTTTTAAGCTCCTAGAGGGAGATTACCACTAGTTCTTAAATATTTAAAATTTGGTCTTTTTTTTAAATAGATTTTAATTCTAAGATAGTTTTCTTTTAACTTTATTTTTTTAAAAAAAGTGATTAATAGCAAACAAACGTTTAATTGCATTCTTATTCTGATTATAATTAATTTCTCATTTTTTTTTTTGCTAAGCTGAGACTTGTTTTTAAATATTTTTGAATTAATTATAAATAAGATTTACTCTGGGGAAAATTGTTAATTAGGATTAAGACTGCGATAAGGTTGCCCTGTTTGAAAAAACCACTAATTAAAAAAAATGTTTTGAAAAGATAAGAGTTTTTTTTCTGAAAAGAGACCTGGGTTTGCAGACTAGAGATTTCTCCAGTTATGATTACTGCCACTGCTAGTTAGTTGGAGGCCACTTTTGTACACCAATTTCAAGACTGTTTGAATTGCTGTACAGTTATAATTGCTTCTATGACAAAACTATATTCAAGGAAGAACTGTTTCAATAGAATTTTTACCATGTCTGGATAGACCAACACAAGATGGATCTCGGAGCCAAATCATTCCACTAAACATGCCTTAAAACATATACAGAAACTGAGCCAGCATTGTCTCCTGTCTTCACAACAAAATTGAATCCTAAAGTTTTCACTGTAGTTCACCATGGAGTGAATGCTATATATGCCACTGGAAGACATCAGCCAATTTTGAATTTATACCTCGGGATAACATGTTTTGTTTATTTTTTCCAGGGTAGAATTTTTAGTCTCAGCTTAATCTTAAAAGTAACTTATTTTATTATATTACTTGTTTATTAAATTTAAAATATTTAGACCATGTATTCTGTTTGCTTTTTGTTGTATATATTGTAGGCATTGGAATCTTAGTTTTAATAGTCCAAATTTCTTTTCTATTTTAGTTATCAGAGTGTGTGTTGTGAGACTATATTTTATATTCTTAATATTTCTTCTGTTTATTTCACTAACTATTGGCAAATGCTTTGGCAGTTTTCATAATTTTTATTTGCTCACCTGTTCTTAGTTTTTATTGTAAGATAATTAAGTTTAAATACATTTAGGTTGTGTTTCTTGCAAATCTCAAATCTTTTGGCTGGTGGTTTATCGTCTTTATTGTTCTGATTTTTTGAAATTAGAGATTTCTTTCTAGATTACGTAAAATCATAATCCTATATATATATATATTTGCCTTGTATGTGAAATCAACCATGTTTGCTTTAAATGCAGTAAAACATGCAGCAGTCCTGCGGTGTTGTAATGTCATTATTTAATAAGCTACTGATCAATTGTCAGGCACTGGTTTCATTGATTTCCTACAATACCATAATTGTTTCCATATCTCTGAATCAGGAAACTGGAGTTGCCATTCTTTATAAATCACCAACAGAAAGATATTATTCAATTCATTTTTGTTTTTAAATTTATAGGTGAGAGAAATTTTACTGCCAAGGTGTTTAATGTTTTTATGTTTGCTGCACTCATGTGCACTCTCTGATAAATATGTGTAGTCAAATCTAAGTCAAATATTCATGGCTAGATTTCTTTATTCTATTGTCCTGATTTTAATAAAATTTTCAAATTGTTTATATTTAATTTGGCTGATGTTTGTCTTAATACTTTTATTTCTGGATTGTCTGAACAATCTTTAAGATCTCTTGCTTCTCCCTGAATCTAGTTGAAACAGACTATCATCTTCTTCCACTTTAGGTCTCAGTAAATTTTTCAAATATGTAGTGACCTGGTGGCACCCTCTGTGATTAAAGGTGGATAGAATGACTGTTATATATATATATATATATATATGTGTGTGTGTGTGTGTGTGTGTATTGTAACAGGATGAAAGGAGATTTTAAATTTGGACAATAAATGTAATGAACAAAGACAAATTTTATTAGATTTTCTATATTAAATTGTAGTGATAATGTAGGGGATAGGATAGCTCTTATAATACTATTGCACAATTTATATAGGGGAATATCTTATTTTTTTGTACTTCAAATGTCTAACTTCTAAAATTTAACAATAAAATACTTTAATGAGACTTGAGATCACTTGTTGAATATAATACAGAAACAAAAAAGATGTTTTATTGGATCTGAACTATATTTATAAGATACATAAATATAAAGAATTTATTTTAATACCTTAATTCTCTAATACTCTGTAATATAGAAGTTCAGCTTAAACAAGTGATCAAAACAGCATGGCAATATTCTCAGGGTAAAATAACTAAATGAGTAAAATTAAGTGCTATGCCATTACCCACAAGTGCGAATAAGTAATGTAATTTTAAAGCAAAATAAAAAACCAAACAAAGTCAATCTTTAAATAAAATAATTGATTAATCTTTTATTTATGATGTAGATGAAAATAGCAACAATAAAATAAAAGTAACATCAAAATGATATCCATTTCTTTACATAAGTTTACCAGTGAATTTATAGAGCTTGTTGAATAACATTTGTTATTGACATATTTATGTAAAATGTATTTATATTAGAAAGAAAACTATATGTTATATAGCTAAACAATGTAATATAATAATAATAATAATAATAATAATAATAATAATAATAATAATAGTAGTAATAGCAGCAGCAGCAGCAGCAGTAGTAGTAGTAGTAGTAGTAGTAGTAGTAGTAATAATAATAATAATAATAATAATAATAATAATAATATTATTATTATTATTATTATTATTATTATTATTATTATTATTATTATTATTATTATTATTATTATTATTATTATTATTATTATTATTATTATTATTCATTTTTGTTGGTGGCTTACTCAATTTATCTACTAGAGAATTATGCTTTACAAAAAACAAATGGCATCTAGACCCACATTACCTTAATTGAATGAGGATATAATCATTTTGTAGAACTCTATCATTTGAAACAATTGAGATTGAATCCAACACTGGAATCATTTCATTCAAGTGCCATCCCATTTTAATCCATTAATGGACAATTAAATTAAGTGAAGAACTGTACTTGTAGTAATAATTGTAACATTTGTATCTTGATGTACTTATTTTTTCTTGTTCTTTTTATTGATGTAACCACTTTTCTTAAGTACAAATAAAGTTTGCTTTGAAACATCATCATTATCATCATCATCATCATCATCATCATCATCATCATCATAATAATAATAATAATAATAATAATAATAATAATAATAATAATAATAATAATAATAATAATAATAATAATAATAATAATAATAATAATAATAATAATAATAATAATAATAATAATAATAATAATAATAATAATAATAATAATAATAATAATAATAATAATAATAATAATAATAATAATAATAATAATAATAATAATAATAATACAACCTATTATTATTCAAGTAATTTAAAATTGGAAATCCCTTTTGTTGGGCAATAAATTAACTCTTCAACTAAAAAAAAATCATTTTCAAAAATATTATATATATATAATTAAAATTACCCCAAATCCAAAATTCAAACAGACCAGCAAAAAATAATATTACAACACAACCAAAGGTTTCACTGCTACAAGCAGACTTCTCAAGTATAAAGAACTATAAAAACTACACAATATATATAATATTAAACATTACCCACAAATCCATTCACTTACCATCCTCCCTTAATATTAAAAAACTCTTAAATAAATTAATTGCTTCAGAACAATAAATTTTCAGTAATAAAGATTCTTTAATTCTTCCTTTAAACTATACCACTCTTTCTATAAATACTTAGGTGCAAATTCACTCTTAAATATACTCTTTTCTTTTAGTGTTAACATTTAACATAATAATATTGTTAATATTATAATAAATTATTATTATTATTATTATTATTATTATTATTATTATTATTATTATAATTATTATTATTATATTATATTATGTTAATATTATAATAATAACATAATAATATTGTTAATATTAATACAGTGTTTTGCTTCACAAAATTTGGTAGGGATTTTATAGACATATATTATTACAACAATTTTAATAAATATTCCCTCACAATAAAAAAAAATTATTAACTAGATTTCTTGGTATACACATATAGATATAATATTCTTATTCTCATAAAAAATAGTACTATGCTAACAAATCCACTCTTTAAATGTTTCTCCATTAATGAATTAAGTCATATATGATCGAAAATATGTGAGTTGATACTCCTAGTATTACCACTACTAACAACAACAACAACAATAATAATAATAATAATAATAATAATAATAATAATAATAATAATAATAATAATAATAATAATAATAATAATAATAATAATAATAATAATAATAATAATAATAATAATAATAATAATAATAATAATAATAATAATAATAATAATAATAATAATAATAATAATAATAATAATAATAATAATAATAATAATAATAATAATAATAATAATAATAATAATAATAATAAAATTTTAACAGCCTTCATTTTAATATAAATGCCAGTAAGATTTCACTAAATATCTTCTTTTTTTTCACTATATAATCAGTATATATGTGTGTATCATAAAGTATATGATATTAATACAAAAAAATAATAATCAATAACTCAGTTATAATTCAGTCTTTTTATAGATAGTAAAAAATATATAGCAAAATTTTATAAATGTGAATATACTTTAGTTGAAATCCAATCATGATCAGTCGATCTTCTCTTACAATAAAGAATTTTTCATTTTCTGTTTATAAATAGCGAAGATAATTATTTAAAAAGTTACTGTTTTGAATTTGATGCTTGAATGGCCTTTTTAAAAAGATGGTTATTGAAGTCTCCAGTTGTAGAATGCATGGATTTAGAACAGCTTCAGTTAGTTTTTAAGTATTGCTTCTACAAATGATAGATTAAATTAGTAGGGCTAATCAAAATCTCGAAAAGAAAATTAAATGAAGCCAAAATGTTGGTCCTTTTTTACAGATTGAGGATAGATGTTTGTTTAATAGAATCTTTCTTTCAACTATGCGTGCTTATGCCAATGATATCTATGATGTAAAATGGAAAAGTACAGCAACGAAAATGAAAAAGTCCTACATAGATATACTCATGCATCTTAACAGTCATATCAAATACAAATCGAAAGTTTCATCTTTAACTGGTGAAATTAAAATTAATAAGATCAACATTTTTCTAGTCTCTTTTAATGTAGGCAAAACTCACTATATGTATGCCACACACAGAAAACTAGAGTAATCAATGGATGCCAGAAGGCTTGTGCATAAAATCCCCATCTAGTGCCTACTCATCCAATATCCCCAGACTAGGTTCTGGCTTGTGGCCTTTGTCAGTGAGGAGCCTTTGATCTGAGACCACTGCACCTAAATCTTAGGATCTAATGCAACCCTCCAGCAGCCACCTTTTATCTCTACTTTACTACAAAACTATGAGTCTTAAACTGAAAACACCTTAATGTTTTCAATCCAAGCCCATTAGCTTACATAGTCATATGGGTCTGAACTCAATTCAGTATCTATACATTTTAGTGTCTTTGGTTATTTAATAACCATAGCCACCACTATCCTATTATGCTGTGTGTGGCAAACATATAGTGAGTTTTGCCTGTTTTAACAATAGTTATACACAAGCATAAGAGGTGGTAGTCATGTGTTGTTTATTGGCTCTTTTAATGCACTGGATAGAGTAACTAATCTATGCTCTTTTTATATATATTGAATTTTCATGAGTCATGAATTCTCCAAACATTTTTTATTGTTATCTACTAAATCCATTCTAACATTGTATTGTTGATATTAATAATAAAAAAACCATGATATAAATGATTTCAACATAAATATTTTAAAATGATTATATAATATATATATATATATATATATATAAATTGCAAACAATACACACACATGTCTCTAGTTATTCTGTTTTAGTTACATTTATTTTAATTTAAATATTTTTTATTCAAACTTCTTTAAGCCTCTTTTGGCCATTAATATTTATTTATTTTAAAATTTTCTTATAGTTTTAATTAACTTGTAATTTTCCTTAGAGAAATTAAAGAAGAACAACAATTATGTTACATTTTAATTTTTATCTTATATATTTTTCCAATAATTTTAAGTTTAGTATTAATTATAACTAAGGTTATAAGAATAATATATATGAGATAAAAACTAAAATGTAACACAATTACTGTTTTCTCCTTAAAGCTTCTCTGATAAACACTGCAAAAATATTTTAAAATAAAGATTAATGATTAATGTGTCTTTAATATATAGGGTATATGAGCACAGACTTTCACATGACCCACCACTCTCCACTCTATCTAATAACACTGATACACTTAAACACATATATGTTGAAAAGATAAATAATCACCAATATAAGTATTTCTTGCTAAACCAGCAACCATCAGTCGGTCCAGATTATCATCTCCCACACATATATACTATATGTGTTCAGGGTGGCCTTTGAGCATTTCCATCATCAGATTTCCAATTGGATGGACGGTTGAAGAGTTGGAGTGTGTAGTAGATTTTAGCCTGTCCATTAAAGTATGAAGATTGTCTATCTTAATATATATCTGAGCACTTATAGTATATATGTGTGGGAGATGATAATCTGGACCAACTGATGATTACTGGTTTAGCATGAAATACGAATATTGGTGATTATTTATCATTTCAGCATATATGTGTTTAAGTGTATCCGTGTTATTAGATAGAGTGGAGAGTGGTGGGTCATGTGAAAGTCTGTGCTCATATACCCTATATATTACATATATAGACACAGGTATATAATAAGCCTATGTTTCAGTTGTGTCTTTAAATAGTTGGAATAATTTTGGAATATATGAACCAATAACAAAAGAGTGTGAAGAAAAAACATACAATAAATATTTATTTCTCTAGTGCTAATATATTCTTATTTAAACCGTAACTATTTAAAAGTAGTTTTAAGTAAATAAACTTGATATTTATATTTCAAGTGTGATTAAAATATGGAGACATATTTTTCATAATCATTGTAATAGGATATTTTTTTGCGTCTTGAAAAATATTTGGGAAATCCATGGCAATAGAAACTTATCTTGCCCTTACTTCAAATAAAGATATGCACAATGACAAAATCTTATATATTACACAAGTAAGATTATTTAATTAAATGTTAAGATTTTATTCAATTATAGATGATGTGAACACATATGATAAAATTTCAATTCTAATGATCTATGCAAAGTAAATTGAAGTATTTTTATATAATAATGTATGATTACTTTATATGAATATCACACCCACCCACACACACACGCGCACGCGCACACACACACATATATAAATAAAATATTAAAAAATAAAATTGGTTTATAATGTAGCATATACATAGACCTTTGAATATATATATATATATAAGTACAGAGTCTATATTATATTATAGAACTAATAATATTTATCAGGTAAAAAGTTATATTATCTTATAGTAGGCCAGAAAAGAATCACAGTAAATGATGAATGAACAAACAGAGTAAAAGTTAATATTTTAATCGCTTTTATAGGATTATCTTCTGGTTTATTTTCTTAAAATTGATTATACCACATTAACAGACACGATCACGTGACAACTTTTATATATGGTGGCTTTTGATGGAGCATATTGTTACAAAGCTATAAGCACCATGCAGATGGTAATTAAACCATCAAGCCATGCTTTGTCCTGGTACAGTAAATTAAACATGCATATGTAAAGAATGAGTACAGACTGATATCACTGGACATAATATAGCTGTATGGATCATTACCCTACAAAAATTTAATACACATAATTAAAATTTGCTAAACAAAACATAAAAACATAAAACATAGAAGTGAGTTCATTATCAATATACTAGATTGGATTGATAAAGACATCATGGACAATGGAATTGACAAACAGTGGAATAATATGCAGTCTAACATGGGTAAAAATCAAAGAAAAAAACATTGCAGCCGCTTTTGAAAAAGATCAGTGTATTATATACAAATAATACATAGACAATAAACTTATCTGCAAACCTGCACAGACAATAATGGAAATGCACTATCAGTTAACTACTGCAATAGATTCTTAAAAATGAAAAATGCACAAAAGGCATTAAATTTATAGACTTAATAATTAATAGAAATAAAAGCAACTTGGACTACAAAATGATGATAAAACAATTCATGCAATCAAACATCTTGTTGTCACTCAAAGGATTTCTCAACAGAAATCAATGATTCTGCAAATATAAAGCAGATCAAAAACCCAACATTGAGTATACATGAACACCAGAATAAAATAACTTAAGGTAATAAGATGATGTCAAACCATGGATTACAATGCCTTATGCAGTAAAAATGGCAGATAAAAAAATATTTACCAACAAAGATAAATCATCAGCTTCTATTACACAAGCCAGTCCCATCAGACTGATCAACAATACAAAAGGCAAACTACAAGAGAAAAAACTCCACAAATAGTTTAGGAAATACAGTGCAATGGTTCAGGATGTGCAACCATATGTTACAAAGAATAGAATTGTGCAGCATATTTAACTATACACATGTGCAAAAGAAAACTTAGAATATTGTCTTGTTCTTAGATCACAAAAAAGAACATGGACACAGCTTTGATTCACAAAATATCAAACTAATGTGTTTAAAATTTGCTGACATAAAGAGGGAAAATAAAGAAGGCTTGGTGCATTTCAAATAATAACAACATTATAAATAAAAGAACTAATAGCATCTAACTGTCCAACTGGTGGAATATATAAATTAATACATACATATTAAGAAAAATAAATGCAGTCAACTGAATGAAATAATATAGCTACTAAGCCAAACAGAAACCTGATGAAAGAAGAATAATACTCTTCATCAGGTATACTACCATATGTATGCAAAGTTATTACAAATAATCAATAAAATTAAATAAAATTATATTTACATATATATAAACTTATAAATAAATATTAAAAAATACAGTAATGAAATTTTTAAAAAAAAACAAAAAATATAATCGTCACTTAGGAGCACTTTCAACTATCCTCACAGTCTTTGTCAACTAATACTTTGAAAGGTCAACTTTCCCATAATTTCACAATCTTAATATTTGATGCCTGTCTTACTTATATTTATATATTAATATAGCTTCCTTGATGTTTCTTTTATTATTATTTCTTTCAGTTTGCAATATTTTTATGTTATTATAATTGAAATCAAAACCATATATACATGATATATTATGGTCATAAAAAACAGAAGTTGAATTTTAAAGCTAATGATAATTTATCAGCTTCCATTTTTTATGACTATAATAAATCATGTATATATGGTTTTGGTTTCAATTATATTAAAGTAAAAATATTGCAAACTGAAAGAAATAATAATAAAAGAAAAATCAAAAAAGCTGTGTTAAGATATAAATACAAGCAAGACTTAATCAACAGGCAAGAAGCAAATGTTAAGATCATGGAATTATGGGAAAGTTGACCTTTCAAAGTATTAGTTGACAAAAACTACGAGGATAGTGAAAAGCACTCCTAAGTGACATTTACATTTTTTGTTCTTTTTAAAAAAATTTAATTACTGTATTTTCTAATATTTATTTATGTTTACGTATATTATTTTGAAGAAATACAGACATTAATATATATATATTTTAACCCTCCCTATAACCTCCATCTTCTTCACTTATTTACTTTATTATATTTATAATTGCCCAGCCACCAATTCTATGCAAAATAGAATAAAATTTATAATTATAAATTATATTTAAACTTATTTAAAAGGTTTTACATTGCAACCACTCCATGGCCTAGCTCAGTTGAGATTATAGGATATGGTCTTTATATATGAAACCAACAAGGATGATAAAAATGTCTATAAACAATAATACTATAAGGTTAATTTAAATATGTTCAGAGCATCTATTCAATACTAAAACTGTTGCAAAATTGACAATTATTACATTTATTATGGTATAGACAATGATGAGGATTGGGTATCTTTTTATCCAAATCACCACCTATTCTAAGCAAAGTAAAATATATTAGCATTGTAATGCTGAGATTTATTACCACCAGACAAATTAAATAAAACTTGACTTATATTGATAAACTTATATCTTCTATAACTATGTTATATTAACCAGATGTGTGTGTGTGTGTGGAAATGGAGAATCAAACGTATATATATAATCAAGCAATTCATATGGGCTATTTATTCAATATAACATTTATTAAAACAAATCAAAAATAAACAATAACTAAAAAATATATATTATTTATACACCTTGATAACCAATTACATCTCTTCTAAGGTAAAATCAAAATTGACTACTATTTAATATGTTAATCATATATTTTCGAATATGTGCGTTTGATTATATTGTAAATATAATGTATTTCTGAAACATATTTTATTAGATTATTTATAGAACTTGGATGATGCCATAAATTAATCATCTTTTATACATATGATAAAAATTTATATAACACATATCTGTTATAATCAATGTATACAATCTAACACTAACTATACAAAACTAAAGACAAGCATGGAAAAACACTAACCAAACACTTATCCTTATACTTATATATGTGAGGGTTAATTAATATCTCCAAACCCAATCTAAATAATCTACTCGTCTCTGACCATCTCTACCTTCAACTTATAACAGACACGGTTTTAATTCTCTATTTTTTTAAATAAAGTTCATTAGCAAAATTAAGCATAATAAATACAATTAATAATAATAATAATAATAATTTATAGCATCAAGCACACACTCGAATATATATAATCACCTATAGTATAATTTCTAGATCATGCAAAATATGTTATCATATTATAATATATAAGAAATTACATTGTTTTGTTCTTTTTTTTTTTAAAAGAACACAAAACAAAAAAAAAATTGTTTATACATCTATTGTAATCAGAAAAAAAAAATTATTTGTCAATATCCCATTATTACATGTTAAGTTTTTTAAAAAATTTGAAAGTTGAAAGAAACATACATATTAATTTCAAAGATAACAGTAAATTATAACATAAAAAAAATGTCTATCCGATTGTTAAGCATAACTTGTTAAGAATGATAAGAGTTTTTTTTTTATCCTAGAATTCTGTGACAGGCGTTAAAAATGACATTTGCATGCATTGAAATTATTTCACTATATATACGCAGAATATCAAAGTTATACAGTAGAAAATTATCTTTTTGATATAAAATTAAATAGATAAACTTTTTCATTTTAAATTTTAATTTGCAGAAGATTGCTAGAAAATGATTAGAATTGAATATTAAGCGTTTGGTTCTAGCGTTTAACAAGAAAAATTTATCCAGCTTTACTTTAAATAATTTTGTCATTTTAATATTATTTACTTTTGGCAATATTTTAAAATAAATTATAATTACTTATCTTATGTGACATCCAGGTATTTTAAAGGTAGTGAACTTGAACCCTTGTTTGACAGAAATTTGGAGCTGATTTCCCTCTGGGTCTATCTCTTCATGGTTTTATTACTCCAGTAGTATAATAGAAATTTTCCATAAATATATCATTAGAATCCTTGCGATGTTTTTTTTATTTGTTGTAATACTTTCAGAGAGTTTTTTGATTCTTTTAAGTTTTTTTACATTTTCTCCCTTGGAAATTTTTTTACTTTCTTCAAGTTTTGAAAATCTTTGTCTCTCTTCTCTCATGCCCTCTGTGCTTCTATGACAATCAACTTTGGAAACTTGCCAGAAATATTATTTATAAAAATTTCAACAATACAATGTTTGAATATAATAAACGTAGTAATAAAAAAAATATTAAATACTAATTATTAATTTTAGAAATGTTATTTACTATTACAAATAATCTTTATCATTTTTAAAACATAAGATTCTAAGACAATATATAATCAGTAACTTGTAAATAAAATATAGAAAAGAAAATTCTAATTAATAATATATTTATGCATCTGCCTATTATGACATGTAAATCCTGTACTATACACAACCCAAACATCTACCACTAAACATATAGTCCAAAACTCCACCAATCAATATACCCATTTAAGATTTTAATTTTGTTAAAATCCTAATTTTAACTAGCAAATTACATCACAATTTAAGTTTAGTTTTCCTAAAAACTCAATTTTAAATATTATATTATATCACAATTCATTTTTCTCAACTAATTACCTTTAGCCATTGTTAGCACAAATGTGACCTTCCCACATTTCTTTCTGGTGCCATCCCGGAAGGTTACAATATATATATATATATATATATATATATATATATATATATATATATATATATATATATATATATATATATATATATATATAATGTAATGGGCAGCCAAAGTGATGATGTGAAAACTCTCAACTGGCAATACTTTTTGAATAAATACTTTCAATCCCTAATGTAATTCAGTTATATGACATACTCAAATAGTATTATGTATCTATCTATACACACATAAATCTTATGAAATTTACCTGGAAAGTGCTCCAATACTTGTCCTTCACAGCATCTTCCACCACTATGAATATATTTCTTTAATGCCAGTCATAAATTAGGAAGATTTGTGAGGCTCCATCCACATGCAGTTATATTTAATTTTCCCCTCATATTGTTAGCACCAAATGTAACAAAATAAATTAAGCAAATACTTTTATTGTCAAGTAAAACAATTAACATATCTGTCAACAAGTAAATTATACAACATATTTAATTATAAATATATTAAACGCACATTGATTACGTAAGTAATATTTACTGAGGCTGTAGCCTCGAAAATATGCATGTAAAATATGATAGTAGGGACCTCTACAGGTGTTTAACCACAAGCTTACCCCCTCTTTTTTTCCATAGTGTAAGCTTGTGGTTAAATACCTGTAGAGATCCCTAATATCGTATTTTACACGCATATTTTCGAGGCTACAGCTTCGGTAAATATTACAACATATTTAAATAATTTCACGATTAAAACAGTAGTTTGATTATTGACATTGGCAATACTAATGTTAAAAGAAATAAATTGGAAAATGGGAAGAGTTCTTATGATGTACCCAACAAATTACAAATCCAAATAGCTACCCCAAATTTCTAATTGATTAAAAAATATAAAATTTTATGAGATACTACTTTTAGTTATTTTGCTATGATGATTTCACATCTAGCATTTGGGTGGATTTTGTCATCTTAGATGGGTCTATTCTACATCATGATAATATTGTTTATTAACTTAATACTCTTTATAATACAATCATTTAACTATACCACACAGACATAAATGCACACATATATATATATATGATTACTTCATATACATTTACATAGGAATTAATTCCTTAGACAAGGATTTAAAAAGTGATGTTGTATGCATGAAATTGTGAACTAGGCATGAAAAACTTCTAGTAATATCATGTTTTATATGCAAGAATATTAACTTTACTATCAACAACAATATTATAACTCATTATCCTGTATCACTCATTCAAGGTAAATTTTATGAGCTATGCTTGAGAAAACAAATTTATATAAATCTCAACATTTAAATTCTGATCAGGAAGGTGTGACTTGAATTCTTGTCCTCAATAGGACACAATATCTGCAACTCAGTACATGCATAAAATATTAAATCAATAAAATATCATTGTATTACTACACACTATAATATGTAGTGAACCAATCATCATATGCCAGATTTTCATTGTAATGTACAAAATAGTATTAATAAATTTTGCACATGTATGTTGTTATACTTTACAGAGTATATAAATATTCTTTCTTCAAGGATTTTGGTTTTTTATTCAGGTTATTGAATTTTCTGTGCTGTAATGCGCAGCACTGAATATGCACATTAAGATGAAGAAAAAAACTTTGAAGGAAGAATAATTACTCACTTTATATAGCATATCACCATACATATGCAAAATTTATTACATATAATTAATGAAGTTTAAAACAATATATATATATATATATATAAAATAACAGTGGGCATGAATATAGTTATTTTTAACATAGGAGCAGAAGATAGAACAGAAGATAGAACAATATAAAACAAACATAATTACTAACAATCCTCATTCCTAATTTTTTATTCAAGTATTTATGTCTGTCATTGGTATTGGCCATACATGAAAATAATATTAAATATACATATTCCCAAGATAATTAAATAAACAAACAACAAATAAAAACAAATTTTAATTACATAAGTCACTTTAATTGATAAGTGTGGTAAGAAAAAATAATTTAAAATCTCTATACAGAACACTCTTATTCCCAGACTAATTGATTTCAAGCTTATGGCTCACCTCAGTGAGGAGATAGAATATTCAGACATTAGATCTAAAATATCAATTCAAAACCCAGCACTTATTTTATATGTAATATTTAAGTAGAAACTCTGAAGTTTTCAGACATGAAAATGTCTTTTACTCCAGCTATCTAACTTAAATCGCTATATGGGACTGAACCAAATTCAGATCTACCATGTATTAATAGCCTCAGCTTAGCCAAAGCCATAAAGGTAAAATTATAATAATCAATAAAGCAAGTCATATTTAATGAGACATTGCTTTTATAAGCTTGTATTTACAAAAATGTAATACAGAGGGCGTACCAATAGCTCAAACAAGCTCTTAATTGATAAGTGCGGTAAGAGAAAATATTAAAATCTCTATCTGGAACATTCTTATTTTCAGACCACACTTATCAATTAAGTGCTTGTTTGAACTATTGTTATGCTCTCTGTATTACATTTTTGTAAATACAAGCATATAAAAGCAATGTCACATTATATATGACTTGCTTTATTGATCATTATAATTTTACCTTTACGGCTTTGGCTATGCTGAAGCTATATATGGTAGATCTAAATGAGGTTCAATCCCATTTAGCTATTTAAGTTAGATAGCTGGTATAAAAGACATTTTCATGTCCAAAAAGTTCAGAGTTTCTATTTAAATGTTATGTATAAAATAAGTGCTGGATTTTGAGTTGATATTTTAGATCTAGTGTCTGAATATTCTAGCTCCTCACTGAAGTGAGCCATAAGCTTGAAACCAATTGGTCTGGGGATAAGAGTGTTCTGGATAGAAATTTTAAATATTTTCTCTTACCACACTTATTAATTAAAAGCTTGTTTGAGCTATTGGTATGCTCTTTATATTACATATTTGCAAATATAAGCTTATAAAAGCAATATCACATTATATATGACTTGCTTTATTAATTATTATAAGCCACTTTATTATTTTATATCAAAGTTCCAGAAAGTTATAGAAAACATTTAATCATTTAACAGTGAAAATCATAATACAATATCCACATGAATGTTTCAGGAATTAACCCTTTTTTGTTGTTGTTGTTTTACAAGTTTTTTTAGAATATCACTTCATTTTCAATAATAAAGTTAAAATTATCTTATATAATATTTCAAGAAATGCTTATAATTTTTTTTATTACATGTATGAATATATGGTAAATAATATACAAGCACATACAGACATACAAAACATAAAATTTTCTAATGTTTAGAAATGTTTACTTTCTAAAATGTAGGTTTTTATTATTGTACTTAAATAACCTTAATCTGTCTTTGTCCTGCCTAGTTTGCTTTAAGTAATAAAAGCTTTATCTGTATCACACCTTCCTTTACCTGATTATTGTGATGTGATTGATCGATTATTTGAAATGATCATTTCATTGCAATATATATGCATGATCTTTAGTAAATTCTTAAAAGCATTTTGCTTACTTTAAATCGATGATCATAAAAGTTAAATAGTGTAGAAATGTTTGTATTTTGCAACATTAGTCTTTTACCTGCAAATTTTAGATAATAATTTTTGGTTACTGAAAATGAGCTCATTCAAATATGTGTTCAAAGACTTTCACCAAAAGTAAAACTTACTCAGATTAAAAATTAACTTTGTGTAAATACAACATGTCAGAAGATGAATCAGATGCTATTGAATAATGGTTTCAATTATATTCTACCTTTTTTGAAGTGATTACTTAAGTTAAATTCTGTATCATATTAATAATCGGTCGTGTTTTGCAGACCGTACTGTGGACACGACCTAATAATCTAATACTAATTCTACACATTTCTAAAATAAAGATTATAATCTTTCAGCAATAATCAAAATAATAATAGGAGATTAGAATTTAAGTTATGATTTAATCTTAAGGATATCCTTTCATTAACAATTTGTTTATAATTTGTCAAGCATTGGTGGTCGAGAGGTCAGCAACAGCTGCTTTACAAGCAGTTGTCCCGGGTTAGCAGGTTCACTTCCCAGCTGATGCTATGACACATGAGAAAAAAAAACAATTTGTTTCCAATTTTTAACTTATTTTGATTTCTATCTTTATATACAGGTGTCAGTTTTTACAATTTTTGAACAGAAAAAATTTAATTTCTTAAAGAAATGTATTAACTTTAAAATTGATCGTATTAAATGTTCAAAACATTTCTTCAAAATGGAAGTTTGAGTTGAATAGAATATAAAATTATATACATATATTTTACAATATATAAATAATGAAGTAGTTTCTCAGGAAGTCATATGATGTTCAATTATCGGAGGAGACAGGTTGAGTCTTAATTTAAATAATTTCAACTCTTGAAATTATTAAGCTTTCATTGTGTCAAATTATACAATGCCTAATATTATATTCACATACAATAATTTGTTAATAATAATGATTTCTATTTTATAGAAATCAATTGTTATTCTTTCCTAACAAAAAAATTAACATTGCTAAAACAAATTGTATGAAGTATAATTTTTTATAGCACGAAAAATAATTATAAAGATATTTAGAGAATAATTTACAAAATTTTTTGTAATATTATAAAGAACTATTTTATTGAAAACCATCAAAATGTTTTAAATTTAAATTCTGTCTGAGTTATAAAAAGTATCCATACCAGTAGGGTTTTTTATATTCGCAGTATTTAAAAAAAATATATATATTTCTTATAAATTTGATTTTCCCAAGCATAATATTAAAGAATAAGCTAAAAAATAAAATACTAAAATGTAAAAATTAAAACATACAATAAAAAATTTAAACAATAAATGAAAAGAAAAAGCTTTAATTTTTTATCTTCTATTATTTAAGTAACATATTTATAAACAGATATATAAATAAAGATAAAAACATACAATTACTTCTCTACAATGTTACTTTAATATTTTAACTAGCAGATTGTTTTTTTTTTCAGAAATTCCAGAAAAATAACTTTCTCCAAGAGTTAAACATTAAAATATATTTGCATATTTGATAACACAATAAATTCCTACAGGTTAAAATCCTTATTTAAAAAGCCTTTTTAAAAAAAAAAAAAAAAAAAAAACGTTTGAAGATCAATAAATCTGTGATCCATTAGGATAAATATCTGTTATTTTTTTCAGGAAAAAACAACAAAAAAAATTTAACTACATTTTTATAAAACTTTACAACAACAACAACAACAACAACAACAACAACAACAACAATAATAATAATAATAATAATAATAATAATAATATATCACATCCACTCATTATCAGTCCCCTGCAGGATGAAGGTCTCTCCAATCTCCAGCTTCTCTTCTCCGCAACACCCCCACATAATTCCTTATTTCACCTATCCATCTCACATGTGGTCTTTTTCTAGATATTTGGAATCCAGTTTAAGATTTCAATTGTCCATCTATTATCATCTCTTCTACAAATATGTCCAGCCCAATACATCAGTCTCTTAATTCTTTCAATGATATTAATATCACTTATTTGTTCTCTTACACATGTATTTCATTTTTGATCTCTTCTTATTACTCCTAACATGCATCTCTCCATACTTCTTTGAGTGGTCTGTGCATTGCTCTTCTATTAAGTGTTCAAATCTCAGATCCACAAGTAAGAACTGGTCAAACATATATATTAAAAACCTTTCTTTTCAAACACATTGACATGTAAACAGGCAAAACTCTTCATACAGTAGTGCCACTTTGTGCCAACCAGAGTAATCAATGAATGCCAGAAAGGCTTGTGCATAAAATTCCTATCTAGTGGCTACCCATCCAATATCCCCAGACTAGTTTCTAGCTCCTGGCTTTACTGTATGGAGAGTTTTGCCTATTTTAATAACAATTATGAGCAAGCATAGGAACTGGTGATTGATCATGTGATGTTCAGTGGTTTAACACATTGACATGTTGTTTTGTAATATTAAGTTATAACTATAATAGTCAAATATTCAATATAATTTATTTGTCCACAATGTTGTAACATATATATAAATTAAATAAACAATCTAAATAAAATTTAATTAAACAACTATTGATAATTATATTTTAATATTTATCTAACCAGCTTTCATATCCATTAAGATCTTCTCAAAATAATTAAATATCTTGAGAAGATCTCAATGGATATGAATATTAAAATATAATTATCATTAGTTGTTTATTTCAGTCCTACTTAGATTGAGTATTTAATTAATATTATTTCTACCAAAAGTACTCCAATCAAGTTTACTTTTATGATTAATTTCATCCATTATATTTCCATCTGAAGTAATAATCTGACCAAATCATCAATCTTTATTTTTATCTTTTGAGAAAATCCATTAAACATTATTTTAGTTTTTTTAATGTTTATATTTCATCCTAATTTTTTACTTTCATCTGATAACTCTTGCAACATTTCCTGAAGTTCTAAAGCATTATTTGCAAAAACAGCATCGTTGGCAAAATCTAGATGATTTAAATAATGTCCAGTTAGTTTTATTCATTTAGTTTACGATTTTCATTCATAAATACTTCTTGTAGCACTGCTGTAAAAAGTATTGGAGATATGGAATCACCCTGTCACACACCCTTCTCAATATTAATCTTCCAGTATCAGTGTATAAAATAATTGTTGCTGTTGCATTTTTATACATATTATTCAGAATATGACAATATCCTGGGTCTATACCTTGATGATCCAATGCTTTAATAACTGAATAAACGCTTATAGAATCAAAGACCTTTTCATAATCTACAAATTTAACATAATGGCAATGCTTATTCATTGGTTCTTTCTATAACTTTTCTCAATATTTGGATATGATCCACTGTACTAAAATCACTTTTAAAGCCAGCTTATATTGATATTTCAGTTAAGAGCTATCAAGCAATTAAAAAAAAGGTCATGATATTTTTTGATTTTAACCTTGGAGTTAAAAAACCAATAAACTCATCATGCTGTCTAATGCTTTGTTGGTGAGCAGCCCATCCATGTTTGTATATGATATAAATGATTACATAGTTATAACAGTTTTGATGACAAGAACATATGAGATGTACATTAGGAATTTGCCCTGCTCAGTTCCTTTAAGGCTTCCAAAGGGAATCAAAGGATCTCCTTTCAGTTTTGCAAAAAATGCACACAAAACGTGTACTAGGAATTTCAAATTTAAATTAAACTTCAAATACATATAAACAATATCATCATCATCATCATCATCATCAACCATTATCAATCCACTGCAGGATGAAGGTCTCTCCAAGTTTAATCCATCTTCTTCGATCTTTAGCTTCTTTTCTCCACATCACCCCTTCACACTTTCTTATTTCATCTATCCATCTCACATGTGATCTCTTTCTCGGTCTTTTATAATCTCTTGGAATGCAGTTTAAGATTTCAATTGACCACAATATATATATATATATACATATTATGTCTTTTTGATTAATATATTAAACAAATACAACTGAATGAAAAATAGAGTATTAGAAAACTAGGTATGTAATAATGCTTTGATGTAAAGTTTTATATTTTTAAATTAAAAAAACTTTGTATCTTTTATCTTTTTCTCTTGTAGAGAAAAAATTATTCTGCAATATGACCACTCTTAAATGATCAATTGAATTATTTAGAAACTGATCTGAATTCATTTTTATATAAAATGTCAAGGGGATATACTATATAAAATTATTAATGGTATTATCTTGAACCGTTTTTGAATCAATAATATGTTTACATGTAAGACAAACTCTATCTCCACGTGAAAAATATATTTTTCTGATACAAAATTAAAAATAAAATTTGTTTTTACAAGTCTATTCTTAAGTGTTTTATGTTGGGGAAAATGGATTTTAGATAATCTACTGAAATTTAATATATTAATGTATTTCTGTAATATTTAGTTAATATTAAATGTCACTATTAAAAGTAAGAACTAGAAGTGGTACTTCCAAGTGAGGGCTTCTTTTTTTAGATAGAAGAAATTACTTTCTTCTGAGGATTTTATTACTCCAGCAGTGTTTTAGGATATTTCTTATTTGTAAATTTATTCTATAAATTTTTGTCACTACAAATTATTTTAATTTTTAAAAATTGACTACGGGGGTATTAATTTTTAAGTGCTTAGAATGATTATTATAAAAATGTAGGTAACCACGACTGTCAGTTGGCTTGTTATACTGTATTAATTCTAAGAATTTTATTACTGCAAAAAATTCATTGTAAATTGTATATTTCTATTAAAATTATTTATTGTATGAATTTTTTTCTACTGTACAGGCTTTTTCATATCTGCACTTTCAAGTGTATCAGCAGAAAGAGATAGCATGGATAGTTGAGGATCATGTGAAAGTCTGAGTTCAAATCCCCTATACACCTGGTCTTATTTTATGCGGTAGATAGCTTCCTCAGAAAATGTGCACAAAAGAAATTGCACAAAAATAAACTTAACTTACCTTGAAAAATGGGGGATAGGTTCTGTAATTTTCAGAAATCAGCATAAAAGCAAAGCAACAAGGAAAAATTATTTTAAAATTTGCATTAAAAAAATAATGAAACTGTTATATCCACCAGTTATAACACCCACTGGTGAACAATCTATGCAGTAAGCTAACCTTGCTCTGCCTAGATATGCATAAAGACTAATGCCGGTAGTATAAAAAACAGATTTAATTACAATACACTAATATATACACATTTACACAAATACATTAAAACAATCATTATATATTTATATCAAGAAACTCAAAGGTATACAAAAACAATAATAAATATCTATGCAACCTACTTTATAGTCCCTAGGCTGACTGTTGGATGTTCAGAGGCCAGCAATCCGCTCTGGAGATACAGTGCTAAATAAGTGACGTTCAGCGCCTTTTACAGTTCATCTGCATTGGTAGATCTTCCAGTTGCAAGTGCCAGAGGCTTTACACTTTCACTCATTTTCCCAGTTCTGATTTTCTGAATTTGATTGGTCAAATCTTGTCTATTCTGGTTGGATCAATCCTTCCCATTTTACTTGCAGAAGCAGATTTAGACTTAAGTTTTACTTTGATTGATTATCTTTGCAGCCCGATTACTTTTTAATTACTCATTTTGTTTATCTGCAAAGTTCCTTCATTAATTAAACTTCCTATCTAAAAGGATTTGTTTTCTTGCTGTTTTAAAAAATAACACAGTTATTAAAGTATATTATATTAAATTAATGGAGTATTTTTATCTTCACATATATATATAACTTACATATGTATATGCAACATATTATACACATACATACGTTTAAATATTAAATCCTCATTTACAACATTTACTATTACTACGTTGTGTGTATGTGTATTTTAATTATACACATACATAACAGAAATAAAGTATGACTAATAAAAAATTTCAAATATTTGAAAAAAATTAATACAAGACAAACTTTTTTACTTTTTTTATTAACTACAGTATTTAATTTTACATTTTTTCATATATATTTTAAGCATTACCGCTATTTGACAATATGCATTTGTTTGTAAACTGGTAAGACATCAGATTCGTGATGTGATGTACAACTAGCGCCACTTTCAGTCTTGTGCATTATTTTCAGTTTATAAAATCAATAAAATCTTCATTATTATTTATTTTAAAAATCTAAAAAAATATTTATTTCTGTTAATATCTAACAAAATAAGTTTTAAAGTTTAAAGTTTTTGAATATTTATTGCGATATTTTTATATGTACGTATAAATTTATTATTATTTACTCACTAGTATAAGTTCATTATTTACATAGAAGCTAAGATTCTAAATACAGCTTCAGGCCATATTCACATTAGCTGCTAATATAACATTATATTTTTGAAAGAAAAAAGGTATTTCAAGTCAAAATAAGCTATTAATAATTTAAATCTCTTGATATCTAATAAACATAGTGAAATATGAAAGCTATTAAGACAAAACATGAATCGCATAACTTCAAAATCGCATTAAAATAATCCGCATAAAATGAGACCCAGGAATATATTAAAATTATTTATGAAATTGAAAAAAGTATGAGTTCCTCTTCATTGTGTAGCCAAATCATAAAGATGGCATCTATGCATCTTAGGCTAGAATGGGATTGAAATTTAACATTTTTAAATATAGAGTACTTCAATTGGGTCATAAAAACACCTTTTCATAATTTGCAATTCATCTTAATTTCTATAATAATTTATATATAAATTAATTTTACCATTTTTTTCATTTTTTAAGATTGTTTAGTATATAATGTATACTATTCCATTGTCAAGAAAATACAATATTTAAAAGTTAGATAAAGAATTTTAACAATTTTTGTTTTAATACATATTTTATAGGTAGTGAATTTTTAATGTTTGTTATTTGTAAACATTATATATATATATATATATATTTATATATATATATATATAAAATTAAGAGCGTGCTAATAACTCTAAACAAGCTTTTTTTTTTTTATTTATGATAAATGCTACTACAAGAGAAGGCATTCAAATCATTTTTATCTTGGATTGTCCCCATCCCCAGACCGGTTTCGACCTATGGGTCTCTTCAGTGAGGAGTTGGGACATTAGATCTAAAAAACCAACTCAAGCAAAGCATTTATCTAAAAGATAATTGTTAGAAGAAGATCTGAAACTTTTAGACATCTACATGTCTTTAAAGTCAGCTCTCCAACTGAAAAAATCATATGGGCCTGAACTTAATTCAGATACTCCATATAAAAATGATTTGAATGCCTTCTCTTGTAGTAGCATTTATCATAAATAAATAAAAAAAAAGCTTGTTTAGAGTTATTAGCACACTCTTAATTTTACATATTTGTAAGTGCAAGCTATATATATAAGTCATGTGACATCTGACTTGTTATTATATATATATATATATATATATATATATATATATATATATGCTATATAGCAGGCTCTTTATATATATATATATATATATATAAAGAGCCTGCTAATAGCTTTAAACAATCTTATTTTTTTATTTTTTTTATGATAAATGCTACAAGAGAAAATACCTGAAGCCTTTATCTATGATGGTCCCCATTCCCAGACTGGTTTCAAGCTATGGCTCTCATCAGTGAGGAGCTAGGACATTAGATTCAAAATACTAATTCAAGCCAAGCATCTAACTAATTCTTAAATATTAAGAAAAAGATCCAAATCTTCAGACACCTACATGTCTTCAAACTCACCTCTTTAACCAAAGAAACTATATGAGCCTGAACTTAATTCAGTGATCCCATATATTAGTAGGCTTAGCAATTTAATATAGCTAAAGCCCTAATAGCAAAATTATAATATTAGTAAAATATCAGTCATTTGTCACATGACCTATATAGCTTGTATTACCAATATGTAATATATAAAGAGCATGCTAATAGCTCTAAACAAGCTTTTTTTTAATGATAAATGCTACAGGAGAAAATACCAGAAGCCTTTATCTATGATGGTCCCCATCCCCAGACCGGTTTTGAGCTATGGCTCTCATCAGTGAGAAGCTAGGACATTAGATTCAAAATATTAACTCAAGCCAAGCATTTATCTAATTCTTAAATATTAAGAAAAAGATCCAAATCTTCAGACATCTAAAATAAATAAGCTTGTTTAGAGCTATTAGCAGGCTCTTTATATATTACATATTGGTAATACAAGCTATATAGGTCATGTGACATATGACTGATTTATTAATTGTATATATTTATAAGAATCCATTTTTTTGTCATATTTTGTGGGTTCATCCGTGTATGATATAAACGTACTGACTTTTTCAGTGTGATCACATAAGCCATCAACTAGATGACAAATAGAATATCATAAAGATTGTTATAGAAACAATGCAAATAGTGATTTATAAAAATGTTACAGTTTCACCAATAAAAAAACAATAGGTATATAAAATTGAAAAATAAAATAAAAATCTGAAAATCTTCAGATATGTTGTTTTAAAAAATTTATTCTAAATAGAAAGAAGTTTGCATGTACCATTATGTTTAATGATACAATAGTCTTTTTAGTATCTCTATGGCTTATTTGAGAGTAGAATACTGGTATTAGAGAAATAGATATTGTGACCTGAATCCATAGCATAAACTGAGAATGTTGATGATGATGAGTATTGCTTAACGGCATTAGGATGTTCATCTCTTACACCACTCATGAAACAATTGCTCATACCTACATAAGAAGCTTTACAAATGTTACATGAAATTTCACAAATTCATGAGTCTCTAGAGAGATTAACTATTTAAGCTTAGGTATATATAGAGTTCGCAAAACAAACTCTTAACAAGCTTTGAGAATACTCTTAACCCCAGACCGGTTTCTGCATCTAGCATCGTCAATAGTTATACATTAGATAAAGTGCTGGGTTAGTTTCTAGTATTTTTAATCTAATGAATATCCTAACACCTCACTGACGTTGCTAGATGCAGAAACCGGTCTGGGATTGAGGGTATTCTCAAAGCTTGTTAAGAGTTTGTTTTGCAAACTCTATTTATAACTTTCTAAATACGAGCTTTATTAAAATTAGGTCATGTGACATCTGACTTGATTTTTTTATCAATTTAAGCTTAGTTATGATGTTACTAATTTTTTGATAACTACTATATTCCATTTTTATATTATAGCATTCAGAATATGTCCAATACTGTCTGAAATTCATTTTATATAAGGAATACAAACCCTAATAGTTATTTCTTCTTCTTATGTTTCTTATTTGACTTAAGGTTTGGTGAATAATTTTATTATTGTAATCATTAGCTAATAAAATACTATTTATATGATTTATTTCTTTTTTTTTTTTTCAGATATAATTTATCTGAAAAGTTAATTGCTTGAGTGAAAAAAGATTTAGCTACAGAAAAAATCTGAGTTGAATGATGATGTGTGAAAATTGTAAATATCTGTCGGTGTGTATATTTTTTCTGAAAACTGAAAATGATAGATTTTGTTTCCTGATGACGAGTATATTAATTAAGAAAGGGAAGTTTTTCATCAGACTCTGTCTCCATTGTAAATAAGGATGGATATTATTTAAATGTGAGAAAAAAAAATATATAATTTATTTTTACCATGTTGTCAGATGATAAATGTGTCACCCCTATATCTATATATAGAGGTTTTAAAGATCCTGATTCTAAAGCATGAGTTTCTATATTTTTCATAAATAAATCAGCTATTATTCCAGAAATAGATGAGTCCATAGGAATATTAAAAGTTTGTTTGTAATGTTATCCATTGTATATGAAATACTTGTTTGAAAGACAAGGTTTAGCTAAGGCAATAATGTGGACCGGCAAATTGCAACATTGAGAAATTACATTTAAAGCTTCGTCAATTGGAAGAGTTGTAAACAAAGAAACAATGTTGAAGTTGATGATATTTTTAAATTTTTTATTAGAGAAATGAAATGTTTAGAGTTTTTAATGTATGATTTAATAGGTGGAATTGTAGGTTTTATTAAATCAGATAAATACCAAACTAAAATGTGAGTGGGAGATCGTGTTGCTCTTACTATAGTCGAAGTGGAATATCTTCTTTGTGTATTTTTGAGGGTCCATAGAATTTTGAACAGACACAAGATTTTTCACGAGGAATTATTTTATTTTTTATGTTTTTTTTTTTCAATTGATGATTTATTAATAATTATACAAAGCAGATATCCTCCTTTGACTAACAATAAGTGCACATTTTAGGTAGGTATTTATCTGATTTAATAAAAGCCATAATTCCATCTGTTAAATTATATATTAAAAACTCTGTATTTTCCTATTTTAAATTAATACAAATCATATTCTTATCAGTTTCATTCTTTCTTTGTTACGAATGTTCTAATTGGCAAAGCTTTAAATGTAATTTCTCAATGTTGCAATTTGCTGGACCATATTATTGCCTTAGCTAAACAATGCCTTTCAAATATGTATTTTATGTATTTCATATACAATGGGCAACATTACAAACTTTTGATACTCAGGCTCAACTATCTCAGGAGTAATAGCTGATTTATTTATAGAAAATATAAAAACTCTTGCTTTAGAATCAGCATCTTTAAAACATCTTATTTAGCTCAGATATACTGGTGGCACATTTATCATCTGGCAATATGGTAAAAAAATTATATGATTTTTTTCTCATTTAAATAATGCCCATCCTCATATTAAATTTATAATGGAGACAGAGTCTGATGAAAAACTTCTCTTTCTTGATGTATTCGTCACCAGGAAACAAAATTGATCATTTTCAGTTTTCATAAAAAAATATACACACAGAAAGATACTTACAATTTTCATTATCCAACTCAGATTTGTCTATAGCCAAAACTCTCTATCATTCAAGCAATTAACCTTTCAGATAAATCATATCTTAAAGAAGAAATAAATCATATAAATAGTGTTTTATTAGCTAATGATTATAATAATAAAATTATTCATCAAGCCTTAATTCAAGCCCAAAGTAATCAAAGTAAGAAACAACTATTAAGATTTGTGTTTCTTATAGGAGTATTGGGCATATTCTAAAAGGCTACAATATAAAAACAGCCTACACTACATGTAAAAAAAATAGTAACATCATAACCAAGTGTAAGATTCATTTCCTTTTGAAGCTCATGGAATTTTTGAAATTTCATATAGCATTTGTAAAGCTTCTTATGTATGTATGAACAATAATTGCATCAGTACCAGAACATGTTTATACAGTTAAGCAACACTCATCATCATCAGCCTCACTCCATGCTATGGATTCAGGTCACAATATTGATTTCTCTAATACCAGAATCCTATCCAGATGTAAGGATTCTCTTCCAATGTAAGCTCAGAGAAGCCATTGAAATACTAAAAAGATGAAATTGTAACAACAAACATCCCATCACATACAAATTTCCTCCTATTATGAAGAATTTATTACTCTGATGATTTTCTGAATTTTATTTTTCAATTTTATGTACCTGTTTTTTCTATTGGCGGAACATTAGCATTGTTATAAATCAGTGATACAGCACCTCTCTTTATAATATTCTATCCCTCACTCAGTTGATGACTTGTATGATCAAGCTGAAACATTGGTATATTTATAATGAAAATCATGCACAGAGAAATCTGTAAAATATACCATTTATATACATATGAATTCATAGTATTAGTTCCCAGAACTTCCGTATAGTAAAAATACAATGGTTAAATAGCTGACTATGAATTCATCATTTATGCACAAAATATTAAAATTAATATACAATATATGTAACAATAAATCTTGAAAGCAGAAGTGATTTCTCTGATTTAATCTATTTATTTTACGTGAACTAATTTTCAATGCTTTAATTAAAATACCATATTCATGACATTACTGATTTTAATATTTCACAATCAATTTTATTTATTTAAATTCCTCTTTTGTTCTTTCTAATATGAATATTGTTTAAGTGTTGGTTCATTAAATTATAAAAGAAAAAAAGTGGTTTATTAAGCAAATAATCAATTTGAAAAATAATAAAAATAAACTCAAATCAAAAACAAGAACTATGGATTCTTAGGCCTCATTTCCACAAGACAATATATAAAATTAATGACACTCATAAAAACAAATTTAAATAAACTTAAAAATAACTCAAAGACAAAATAAGCACACGTCATATCCAAATATTGTATATGGCATAGAATGTAACAGCACTTTCAGTTATACAGTTATATATTTTTAGTAAGATAAAAACTAAAATTCTAATTATGTATTGTTTCGCACATATACTGATATAAAAAGTAAAGGAAAAAAAAAGGTGTTTTTATTTCTCGAACATGACCAAGCAACAAGTCAGGTTTTATGAGTTAGTAAAAATTAAAGTTTTGTGCTAAAAATAAATTATTTTATTTTAAAATCAATTTTATTAAGGTTTATAATTGGTGTACATAATTATATAATTGTTTAACAAAGGATATATTTTTGATCTTTGGGTATTTAGAACTGACAGCATGTCAATCATATACATTATATTTAATTATGCAACAGGGACTCGGAAGACTGGCAGATGTCTAGGAATTTGAAAGAGCTTCCATATCTCTTCGAATAGCATTTTGGATGAGAGTATCCTGTCTTTTTATTAAAAAGGAATCCAAAGAATCACAGTTCTCTACAAATACAAATGATGCAATAAATCAATTATTAAATATTATAAATTGATACAATGGAAGCATTAAATAAAATCATTTATGCTATGAACATAATTTTTAAAGTTGAATATTGGTTTAGATAAAATAAAAAATTCAAGTTGGGAAAAACACTTATGTTTTAAAAACTTATAACAATAACAAGGACAACATCAATAATAACAACAATGACAACAACAACAACAACAATAATAATAACAACAAATAATAATAATAATAATACTAGTAGTAGTAATTCTGCAGAAAACTTTGATATTGCTGATAAGTAAAACAAAAGTTGTTGGGATTCAAACCCCTAAAAAACTAACAAAATCATCATAATATAAAAGTAAAATAATTTATACATATTGAAAAAACAAAAAGAGATGTTTTGACAGAATAGTTAATAAGAATTGTAAACTGATTATTGAGAAATTTAACAAAAAAAAACTTTTTGTTAAAATTCTTGGTAAAGAAGAAAAAAAAGTGAAAACAATGAAACCACGTGATCAAGTGGTTGATGTTAATATGGCTGCTACAATACATTAAAATTCAAACTGAGTTAAGTCATATGCAACAATCACAAAAGCTAGCATACCAACAATCAATATAAAAAATAAATCCAACTATAATGCAATAAAACAGTTGTAAGATTTAGAAAAACAAATTCGAATTACATAAGATAGTTACACTTAAAGATTCAGGTAAACCAAGACCCTCCCCCTCACACACTGAACTGATGGTGCATTAGCAAAAGTCAATGAACACTTTAATAACACAATCCCAAGGGAACTATATACATCGTTTAAAAGATTTTTTTCCCCTTGTTCGGTAGTAATATCCACCACAGACACAAATATATCGCTATACCATTTCCCGCAATTGTTGCTATATCAAGCAACAATGAAAATGAACTGTGGGAAACAAGTAAAAATTACAGAACACCCCAATCCCAAAGCCATCTCTATTGGGTTTTTTGATATTAGTCAAAAGAACCTATTTCAGAACCAAATCAAAACATTAGGCAAAAGCTACAAACATACCACCCAGTCATGCCATTTTTTGATGTTTTTGGAAAACCAAAACCAAACACCCCATTTAATATGACAGAATTTGCTACTAAACTGGCCACAATACTCAATACATATATCCAAAAACACATGGCATCACAAAATTTGTCCTTGCACATCTCAGTCAGTTCACTACCCAATACTTATGTGTATTTACAAATTACCTATCACAGAAGCTACATAACATCCAAGGTTTATACTCAATTGCAATAGTTCTCTTCAACAACAAAAAAAAACTTTCATATCAACCCTCTCCAACCTCCAACTCATCTCAATTGGGCCATTTACCATAAAAATAATTGAAAAAGTGCTCAAGCATTGCCTAGAGACATACCCACCACTAATTTCACACAGCCAGTTTGCAAAGAAGCAATCATCTACTACATAAGCTGCAATGATTTTCAAAACAGTCTTGAATTCAGTATGTAATTGGAAAAAGTGTGCACCAATTGCAGTTCACCTGGATATAGAAGCAACTTTCAACTCAGTTGATGTTAAAACATTAACTAACATGTTGGATGACACCTACAATCCCATGCACTCATTGTATCTGCTCACTATTTTACCACTCACCCATGAAATCCATATTACACATAATGAAAAAAAAATTTTTAATTATTCATACCCACACAATTTATATTCCAATGTTCAAGCTCACTACTATTTACATTTTACACCAACCTGCTCATACTTAAAATCCACAGAGTATTAAAGGCATCCAGATACCAGGCACATCACAACATGTAGCCTGCATTATATATATGGATGAGATTACAGTCTTACTTCCTTCTAGAAAACAGATATAATTTCTACAGAAAATACTTCATGACTTTGAATCAACACACCATCTTAAGTTTAATCAGAATAAGACTGCTGCCTGGTCACTCTACACCAGTAATCCATGCACACAAATTTTTTCAAGACAAACCATCTGCTTTTGTCAGCATTCTCTTCTATATGGGGACAAACACAATGAACACCCAACATCCAGAACAAGTTAAAAGAAGAAGCTGAATGGATCATTGCTTCTCTATCAGAAGCATATTTCTCAATATATTGTTCAAGTAGCTAGTGATTACCAAAATAATATACTATTCACCCATAATTCAATTCTTCAAGGCTTTCACATCAAAAATCTCTTTATATTGTAATAAATTTCTATGGAATAGAAAGACAATGTCAATATCTGCAAATGCTATAGTCACCCAGCAATATACAATGGTTTGAGGCTACACAACATATATATTTTTCAAATACTTTAGGTTGTAAATCTTATAATAGCCACCCTCAGACATTTCCCAGAACTTCAATGTCTAATCTAGATAATATCTATTGACAAATCTCCTTCACACTGCTACCTATCATCACTTATCAACCAGTTTAAAACAATATATACTCAAATATTACTGCAAACAATAACAAAAAATTCATATTGGCAGATCTATGCACTGGTATACCCATGAGATAGATCAGATATTTTCAGCCAGATGCTCGGAATAAACAACTGACAGCTGCTTAAAAACTTTTAAAAATGATCCATGGAGCATAGATTTTTTTTTATTTCCTCCTTAGACTAAATCTATATGCCTTATCAACATCATACTTCTTAAGATACAGATATCTGTATATCAAAATAGACATCTGCACAATATGCCATCGAGCAGAAGAAATTCAACAATATCGGTTTTACAACTGCTCATCATTAAACAACATTTGGTATGAAATAACTAAGACATACAGACAACCAGACATCTCCCTTCAGGTTATCATCAACATGTATTGCAGAACATCTATCCTTACAGTCTGTGAAGCAACCTACATGTTCTATTATTTCTGGTGCACAAGACTGCACATTCACTTTTTGCAATAACAAATAAGCAAAATTAAAAAGAAAGACAATAAAATAGCAGACCCAAATATTTTTGCAGCTCCTTGGTCACTCATAAGACAAAGATCAAATCTTTAGTCAGATAATCTTTTGTCATTTTTAAAATCAAGCAGCTAAAAAATGGTTCACAAAATCCATACAAACATAATGACTGGGAAAAAAAACTCTCAAATAGAGGTAAACGTAACAATTCAAGATTGCAAGCCAGAAACTTATCACAGCATTAATATACCTCAAAAAAAGAGAATGCAAGAAAATAGAAACCATAAAAAACAAAAATTGATATATGACAATAAAACATACATAATATTGCCATCAAGATCATGGGCCAGCTCACAAAACCAATATCTGAAGACTATCAAACTGTCACAAAGCTTATAGGTGAATAAAAATATGTACTGTATTACATGTGTGTTAATTATAACAAATGTACAAAGTAAGATAACTTTGAGAAATAATTTAAAAGAAACCAATGGACTAACAAATCCTAACAAAAGCCATAAAAAGGTATGGGACTTTTTTGTCACACTTGACAAGCCACCAGGTGACACTGCAGAACCAACAAGAAGCCTGTAAGTGATAAATTTCTACCCAAAAATAGTGATTTTTGTGTTTTGAATTTTCCATCAATTTCAGCCATTTTTGGATAGAAATTTCTCACCTCAGGCATTTTAATTTTCCATTGATTTCATCAATTTCAGCCATTTTTTTGGTTAGAAATTTATCACTTACAGGCTTCTTGGTGGTTCTGCAATGTCACCTGTAGCCCAACCTGGCAACTTGTCCAGTGTGGACAAAAAATACAAAATGTATTATAAGCTATCACAGACAATCCATTGCTAACCCAGTTTATATCTGTAAAGACTCTTAAGGCATTTAGTTAGACACTATATGCATAATTCTCATAAACACCAATGTAAGCACTTGTATATGAAAAGTATTAATGTAACCCTGCTCTTTTAGTCTGAATACCTTTTTGAAACATTAATAATAATAGTAATAATAATAACAACAACAAGAACAACAATACCACCACCACCACCAACAACAACAACAACAACAACAATAATAATAATAACAACAACAACAGCAACAACAATAATAATAATAATAATTCAAAGGAAAATTATAATATTGTTTGCATGAAAAGATATAATTTTTTATATTGGAGTTGAAAAGAAATTTTACTCCAGTAATAAGAGGAAATGATGTCAGTTCTAAAAAGGAGAAATAATAATGACATCAATATCATAGTATCAAAGAATAGCAAAACAAAATATATCTTATAGTACAGTAGCAACATTTTAAATATCAAATATTCTAAAAGAAAAATGGATACATACAATTAAAAACCTATGAAGAAAGGAAAAGCTCCAGAAAATGATTATAATAGATACTGATAATCTTTTATATGCTTTGCTAATTAGAGTCTAAAGTTTTAACAACTTAGCTTTATTAAACTGAAGAGTAAATGGATAACTGATTTGTCAATTGTATTTGAATAAGCATCAAATAAGAATCTATCATTTGTTGTGATTGGATATTATAAATGTTAAGCTATCTAATAAGATGATTTTACTTTATAGTGTTATAAGTTGGTGAAAGTGGGAGAGAGATGTTAGATTAATTGATTTTGTATTGTTATTAGGTATTTGAGTTTTATTATAAATGATTTAAAAAATAAAAGCATATTTGTATTAGTGGAAAAACATGGCTAAGTTAGCATTATTATTTTTTTTATTTAGTTGTAATTGTAGAAATCTATTATTAAACTTATATCATTGATATTGTAAACTTTAAGGGCATATTAAAAGTTATTATTTTATCCATCCATGAATTATTTCATTTAAATATGAATCTAAATAACATTTAACATTTATCATACGTTTGTATTATTATAAACAGTAGTTTAACTCATACGGAATATTAAGGGGTTTCGGCCTAATTTTTTATCATTATTTTCATTCTGTTTATAAAGGGATCTATATAATAGGCATATACTGTTATTTATATGCTAATAATATTTAGTTTTATTGCTTTATCTTTAATCCATAGGAAATAATGCCTTATATTTTAGGATAACTTGAAGTAATGTTTTTGTTTTCTATTTGTTCTAAATGCTATTGGAATCTGTAACGTTACAACAAAGATTATCATTGTTTTATTAACTTAAATATATTAAATTCTAAGCGTAAAAAGATAATATTATGTAATAACGTGAAAGCCAATCAGATGGAATAATGGCATCACATTGGACTTCTAAATTCCTAAAACACAAGCCAGAACTAATAGAAAAAGATGGGACCCATCTTAATCTATGCCCTCAATTATATTTAAATAAGCCAGACTCAAGCATTTTGAACTAAGAGTGTGACGCTTAAATACCTTCACATTTAACCCACTAAATATTATATATATAAATTAATCAACGCGAAATCATCCGATTTTGCAACGAAGCGATATTTTTAAATCTAATGAAGTGATATTAATAAATGTAAATATATTAAATTAATATATATATATATTAATTGAAGGTGTTTTAGCTTTCACGTTATTATAATATTATCTGTTTACGCTTAAATTTAATATATTTACATTTATTAATATCATTTCATTAGATTTAAAAATATTGCTTCGTTGTAATTTGGATGATTTTCGCCGTTGTTAATTTATATATATAATATTTAGTGGATTAAATGTGAAGGTATTTAAGCTTCACACTCTTAGTTCAAAATGCTTGAGTCTGGCTTATTTAAATATAATTAGTGGCATAGATTAAGATGGGTCCCATCTTTTTCTAATAGTTCTTGCTTGTGTTTTAGAATTTAGAGTCCCATGTGATAACCATTATTCCATCTGATTGGCTGTCACGTAAGCATTTTTTAAAGCGTATCTGTTTGAAGATGTTTAGCTTTCCAGCGTTATTATTTATTAACTTAAGTAAATTGTTATTCATTGATTGATATTTATTTTAGCTTAGTTTATTAATTTCACATTGTTTTAAATGACACTACAATTCATGGGTATTAATTAATTACGATTGTTCTTCCTTTTGTTGATATTTTTATTCTGTTGTAAATGGTAATGAATAATTAGTCTATGACTAAAGAACTAAAGATACAATCATCATCATCGTCATCAACCATTATCAATCCACTAAAGGATGAAGGTCTCTCCAAGTTTAATCCATCTTCTTCGATCTTTAGCTTCTCTTCTCCACATCACTCCTGCACACTTTCTTATTTCATCCATCCATCTCACATGTGGTCTCTTTCTGGGTCTTTTACAATCTCTTGGAATCCAGTTTAAAATTTCAATTGTCCATCTGTTACCATTTCTTCTAGCAATATGTCCAGCCCAACTCCATTTCAATCTTTTAATTTTTTCAATGAGGTCAGTAACACCTGTTTGTTCTCTTACCCATACATTGCATTTTCGATCTCTTCTTGTTACTCCCAACATACATCTCTTCATACTTCTTTGAGTGGTCTGAAGTCTCTGTATTGCTCTTCTATTAAGTGTCCAAGTCTCAGATCCATAAGTAAGAACTGGTAAAACACATTTGTTAAAAACCTTCCTTTTCAAACACATAGGCATATTTCCTTTTAGTATCAAGTTATTTCTACCAAAAACACTCCAACCAAGTTTAATTCTATGATTAATTTCCTCCATTATGTTTCCATCTGTATTAATAATCTGACCAAGGTATTTGTAACTGTTAACTTCTTCTAATTCATCATAATCAATCTTTATTTTCATATTTTGAGCAAATCGATTAAACATTACTTTAGTCTTTTTAACATTTATCTTTAGTCCTACTTTCCTACTTTCATCTGATAACTCCTGCAACATTTCCTGCAGCTCTGAAGCATTATTTGCAAAAACAACTACATCATCTGTGAAATCTAAATGACTTAAATAATCTCCATTTACTTTCACTCCTTTAGTTTCCCATTTTAATCCACAAAATACTTCTTGCAGCACTGCTGTAAAAAGTTTTGGAGATATGGAGTCACCTTGCCTTACACCTTTCTCAATGTTGACTTTCCCAGTATCATTATGTAATCTAATTGTTGCTGTTGCATTTTTATAAATATTCTTTAAAATATGACAATATCCTGGATCTATACCTTGATGATCCAATGCTTTAATCACTGAAGAAATGTTTATAGAATCAAAAGCCTTTTCATAATCTACAAATCCAAAACATAATGACAACTCATATTCATTTGTCCTTTCTATAACTTCTCTCAATACCTGGATATGATCTACTGTACTAAAACCACTTTTAAATCCAGCTTGTTCTCTTGGTTGGTGGAAATCCAATGTTCTCTGTAGACGAGTTGTAATTATCTTGGTAAATTTTTTATATAAAACTGATAAAAGGCTGATAGGTCTGTAATTTCTAATATCTTCTTTATCACCTTTTTTAAATATTAATATTATTACTGCATTCTTCCAATCATCCGGTACATCTTTATCATTTAGACATTTGGTATATAACTTTGCTAAAAATTTTTCTATTTCTTCACCTGCTTCTTTTAATATATCAATTATAATTCCATCATTACCTGGAGTCTTTCCTTTCTTCATACATTTAATTGCATGTCTCACTTCTTTCATTTAAAATTCTGGGCAATTCGGAAGATGTAATAGATATAGGAGGTACTTGTTCTTTATTACTATATAATTCTTGATAAAAATCTTCTACCAATTTCATGATGTCATCTCTCTTTTTAGTAATAATTCCATCTTTTTTTCTTATTGCAGATATAAATTTCCTACCAATACCAAAATGTTGTTTTACATTCTTGAGACTTTTATTTTCTTCTACAGCTTTCCTTGCTAGTTCACAGTTATACTTTCTTATATCATTTTCAACTCTTTTCCGCACCATTTTACAAAATTCGAGATATTCAATCCTTTTTAATGCATCATTTTTGTATATCTTCATATTCCTTCTTTTCTTCATAAATTCTCTAGTCTCAGTAGAAATTTTATTGGTCAATTGCTGCTTTTTTCTACCAGCTATCTTTGTTGCAGTTTTTAAAAGTGTATCAGTTATTTTCATATTAATTTCATTCAAATCTGAATCATGTTCAAAATCTACTAATACTTGAAACCGATTTGTAAGTTCTAATTTAAATTCATTAGAATGTTTCTGAAGATTAGGAATATCAACTGTAAATATTGTTTTTCTTAATAATTTTTGTCTCTCTAGTTTTACATTAACATGTATCTTACACCTTACTAATCGATGATCACTTCCTGTGTTAAATTTATTAAGAACATTACAATCTTGAAATATATATTTCCTGTTAGTCAAAATATAATCCAATTCCGCTGTACCTTCATTTGGATGCTTCCATGTCCATTTCCTTTTAACATTTTTCTCAAAAAAAGAATTCATAATATAAAGTTTTTTTTTTTTCTGCAAACTCCACAAGTCTATGTCCTCTCTCATTTCTATTACCATAACCAAAATTACCTACAGCACTTTCATCTTTCATTTGTTTACCAATTCTAGCATTAAAGTCTCCCATAACAATTTTAAAATGTTGTTTACTCTGATCAAAAGCCTTTTGTACATCCATATAAAAATCTTCTACTACGTCATCACTATGAGAACTTGTTGGGGCATAAACCTGAATTATCTGCATTTGGTATCTGCTATTAAGTTGTATAACTAATCTTGCCACTCTGTCCGATACACCATCAATCTCCACAATATTGTTCTTCCACTTTTTATTTATAATGAATCCTACTCCACTTGTATTTCCAATATTTGTGCCTTTATAATAGAGTATATGTCCACTTTTTAAATCAATTGTCTCTTCACCTTTTCTTCTAACTTCACAAAGTCCAATAATGTCCCATTTAATATAAGACAGTTCTTCTTCTAATTCTTGCAATCTTCCTTCACTTGAAAGTGATCTGCAGTTGTAAGTACCTAAATAAAAAGTCATCATCAAATGGCAGCCTGGGTCACTGCAATCAACGGGATTCTCTAGCATTTCCTCTGCCTTCAGCCACCAACTGTTGCCTTGGTTGCTGACTTTACAGCCTCCTGGGAATAAGGGTCAAGCGCTTTATTTTTGTCTGTCATAATTGCTTATATATGTATTGGAAAAATATTTATCGTTTACACAAACATTCATTCTGCCTTATCAGGAACTGAGAAGAAAGACCATGGTGTTTCTTGATCTTAAACTCAGAGTGTAAAAAAGCCAATAAACTCACCATGCTGGCTAATGGGTTGGTGAGCAGCCCATCCATGTTCGTATACTATATGAATAATCACATAGTAATAACAGCTGCAACAACAAGAACGTATGGAGTGGACATAGGAACTTTCTTCTGCTCGGTTCCCTTTAAGGCCTCCAAGAGGAATCAAGGGTCTCTTTCAAGTTAATAGCAAACTCCTTTCTGCAGCCCAAAAAAAGAGATAAAGATATAGTACGACCCATATTTTTATTCAGTTACAAATGGCGTTCAACTTCAGAGTATATTTTTATTCAGTTACAAATGGCGATCAATGATTGGCCTATATTTTCATTCAGATTATATTAAAGTTATTATTTCTATTGTCATCATTTTTATTCTGTTACAAATGGTTCCCAAATACGTGAGGCATTAAAAGAAGAGCATTAATTTATTTTTATTCTATAGACACACATAAAATGTTTTATTTTTTTTTATGAAAAATTGAAATTTGATTTAAATGAAATAAAATATTCAGTTTTAATTAAAACCTTAATTCAAGTACTCAAGTAAAATTAATTTTCAGGCTTTCTTTATTAAAAACGAAGAGTGGAGAATCCACGTGGTATAAAAAATGTATTTATGTAAAATAAAAATAGTTTTGTAAGTCTAAAAAAAAAATTAAATCAAAATTTAAAGTAAAAAAATAAAAAAATGTTTACATTACAATTTTTTTTTAAAAAGTTATATTTCAAACCTTAATTTAATGATGCAAATAATCAAATTTTCTGTAAACTTTTATTTTTCAAGTGTGATGTTGACAAATCAAATAGGTGCTTAAGATATTTTAATAAAAAAATAATGTCAGTATGATAGAAATATATATGCTTTTGATAGATATTTTAAAATAGGCAATCTGACATTTCGGATATTTATTTGGAATAATACTGAAATATAAATAATTCGTTCATACTGCATATTAATATCATTAAAACAGGCAAACCCGAGTAATCAATGGACGCCAGAAGGTTTGGTGCACTGAGTGGCAATACGTATAGAAAGTTTTGCCTACTTTAATAACAGTTATGAGCAAACATAAGAAATGGTGATCATGTGATTGTTATGTTAAGATCATGGTATTAAAATAGGAGAAAATAACAGATAGGGTAGTGGAATAACTAAATATGTGTTTATTGCCAGTGGTAATTTGCTATAGTTCGGTATCTTCTTGGAATCTCAGTAATTAGACTTATATCATAAGTTGAACTAATGTCAGCCTGCATAGGCATGTTTTACAAAATTTTGGCAACTGTATTATTCTTTGATTTGCATGATTTTCAAAGAAAACTTAATTTTCAAGAAATCATATGTGGCTAATATATTAATGTGATGGCATAATATCTTGGTAGCAAGACATTTTCATCATCATAATGGTTTTACTTTCCATTATGCTTGCTTTTATTGTGACAGACTGAATAGATTAACTGCTTGCACTTTTGAATTTATGA
>JAQFVV010007963.1:0-47773 GCA_028023455.1 Epiperipatus broadwayi
AAATAATCACATATTTTAAATATTTATCATTAATATTCAAGTATCATTATTTGTTGCAACATATTAAATATAACTTGGTGCAATTGGAAAATATCAATTTAAATGATTGTCTTACATATACGAACACCCATTCAGGAATGATAGATGAATCTATCTGTTATAAAAAGCATCAATACTCATTAAGAAACTTAAAAAAAATCTGAGTATCATTCAAAGAGTTTTATAAATAAATTTTATTTATTCTTATAAATCTTAAGAAATCATAACTATATATTTAATGAAGGATTATTTTTTCTAAAGTAAACAAAAATCTTAATCTGGAGTATAAAATAATTTATTTAATAGGACCCAAAAGATTATATAGGAATAGACTTATTATTCTATGTTTCATTTTTTACAAAACCATCTTGAAATAAAACTGCATCCTAAAACAGTGGATAACGATCTATCATCACCCATACAGCACAATCAAATGAAAAAAGACCTTTCTGCATTTACAATGTATAATGCGTGGGGGGGGGGGGGTCGTTGTAATACCATTAAGTTTGATTTGAAATTCAAATGCTCAAATTCGATTTAATGCTAAAGAATAAGCAACCTGAATGTGGGGCAGAACAGAAAAAACTTAAATAGCAGGATAAATTATGTTATGCTACCGAATGAGAATATATTTTGTAGACCCTTCAAAATTTCTCTACTTCTGCTTTATGGTTTCTTTTGTTTGTAGATACAATTATCAACAATTTTAAACAATTAGAAAAGAATTTATTCCAACAACTAGCTGTACAATCATGACAATACCACATATGGATAAACTACTAGTCATCCATCCTTAACTAGCATTATAAGATTATGAAAGCTGCAAATTACTGCTAAAATTTGTAGGATTAACTATTTAAATAGATAAATTAGCAATGACTGGGCAAAAAGATTATAACAAACTCTTAAGCAATATAATGACATTTCCAGATGCTCCTTGAATATTTTAAAATTGCCAGTTATATAAAATAATAACAGTAAAGACAGAAAAAAAAATCAAGTGATTTCTACCACTAACTTAGAATATTAACTAATATGTTTTTTTTAGAGCTAATAACAAATGAATTAACAACACTATAAAAATGACTCTAATCTTTAACATTATTACTTTTATCTGCGATTTTACATTATAATAAATTATTGAAGATTAAATTTAATAAACATGCAATTTTGTGGGAATTATATTAATGTCAATTTGAAATTGAAATTGATGTAAAGATCTCATGTGTGATATACTAATATTCTGAAAATAACATAAGAGGGGATAACTCGATATCTACAAATATTTACAGAAAAATGCAAACTTTTCATGGTTCATTTCATTTATGGATATTATAAGACTAAAATGGCATAAAGTTCTCTAATGGTCAGTCTTATGTTTAATAAAGTATTGATTGAAAATAATGTAATTTTAACCAGAGATTCAAGTTTAGTATTTACTCAGTTTGTATCTTATATCAATATTGAATTTATTCACTCATCCTATTTAAAAATTTAAAATATTTACTGCACTTGTCAACAAATATAAAATATGTTTAAAATAAAATATTTTTAACATACTTTCAAAAGCTTGAAATCTACAGTGTAATATACTGGTCTGATTTGCATGTTCATTTAACAAGACTTAGACTCTGGAGCAAAAGTGTATTATAAATCCAATCATGCCCGAGATGGACAGGTCAGGAGCAATCGCTGAACTCTAAGCCCAGTTGCCTGTTCTCCAAATCTATAACAACATGAACAGCAGGTTATCTGGTGATATGTATAGATGAATTTAATTCATTCCAGACCAAAGAGACACAATGAGTATACAATATATCTTATAGCTAAATATGACTACCCTAAATTATGAATTTAAAAGCTTCGAATATAGATGATATAATATTTGTAAATGGATAGATTAAGGTATGATGAGAACTAAATTGATTGGTGAATGGCTAACAGTGTACCAAAGGACTGAATAAATTACAATAAAAGGGGAAATCTGACCTATAATGAACAGGACATCAAATAATTTAGATATACTGAATTCTCTAGAATACTGAATTATCCTAAACAAATATTAAAATTAAATTGATTAATGATTTTTACATTTGACTAAATTGAGATATAAGCTTCTAATAAATGTACTTTAACATAGTCATTGGTATACTATAATCGTAGGTTTCATGTTTGCAATCATAGGTTTGCATATTCATAGGGTTACATAATTTAATACTAGTACAATATATGACATTGACTCTAATATGTCCTTTAAGGAAAAATGTGAATAGAGAACCAAAACCTAGGATAAATGATACATATATATAGCGTATAATCAATACAGTGTGGTTTAATATGCTAGCACATAATTAGATATCACTTTATCATAATATTTGTGTATGCATTTGATAATATTAACACCACTTTAGGACTTAAAAGAATATCATTTTCTCATGATATTTGTATATGGAAATTTTATAATATTAACATCATTTTAGACTTAAAAGAATATAAAACTAATGACCATCATTAATATATATGTTATAATAAAATAAAATGTCTGGTTAATTAAAAAATAAAATTGTAATTATAATTGAAATAATGGTATTTAACGGTTTACAAACTATTACAAACCATCTCTAAATAAGTAGAAGTACTTTCGGTTAATTACTTCTGCGGATTTAATCAAACATTGTTTGTAATAGTTTGCAAACCGTTAGATTTATTATTTCAATTATATTTATATATATAACGAATGAGAACCTTTTATTTATTTATAATCATGATTGGATTCATACCTTATGAATAATAATAATAGTACCGCCGTTGGTGTGTAATTTCTAATGTTAGGTAAATATCACTGACAAAAGATAAATAATATCGGTTACAAGGATTACAGGACAAGAATACGCAATTATTGCGTATTTAAATTAATAAGACTTTATTTACCTAGAAAATTGATAGAGTTTAATGATTTAATATATAGAAAGAATTACTAATGCATCAAAGGATTATTTCTATACCTGAAAAGGCAGGCAGCTTTATACAAGCTTAACTCATAACATTCCAATAAAATTAATATTAATAAACCAAAGAATGAGTTACTATTATCACATCATTATAACTTAGCAGAAATTGAATAGGCATACATATAAAATAGGTAATACATTGCAGTGTTAACATGAATGGCAGCAGTGAAAGGTTTGGTCTGCTTGGAGCTGAGAAGAGCTCATCATATATGAGAGAAAGAGGAGAGAACATCTGTGCATTTGGCAGAATGAAACCTCAAGATATGGTATGTAGGAAGTGGGTAATGGACCAGATTTCTGGGGTCATCCTATGCAGAACATTCTACTACATTAGGTAAAAAGTGTCCTGGGACAGGGAAACACATACCCTATGGTCAGGGAACAAGTAAGACAAGATTGATCTGGAGTTCCTGATGATCCCAAAAGGACAAAAGCAAAATATGCCATAATTACTACTGCTGGTATATGTTACCTCCATTAAAGAAAGTTAATCAGGTCCCTAATGACATTGATATACTCAAATAAACCCCCTAAATAAATCTAACATCAAGTGTAGTGGCATGACTAAAACATTAAACTATACTATAGGTATGAATATGATCTTAAAATAACAATTGGAATGTCATACATAAGGAAGGAGATATTACCACTTCATTTAAATGAATCCCACATATGTTTCAGATAGCCAATGTAAATATAACATGAAAAAGTAATGCTCAACTGGTCTTATGACTAAATGGTTTAGCTTATTATGCTCAAAGAATTGAAGGTCATTGATATTACTTTCAAAATATTGCAAAATATAATTTAATCAATAGTGTTAGGCAACTAATGAGAAACTGATAGCTACTATTAGAAGGATGACAGTGTTAATAATAATTTACCATTAAAATATGTAAAGTTATATTCAATCACTACTCAAACAAGCAAGCATGTGTTTTGTAAGAAAACTTACGAATACTAATTAAACCTCCCATTAATAATGGGTTTGAATATAATAATAAATTAGGCTCAGGGGGTTGATTCTAACAGGCATATTAACTCAAATCCATATCAAAATACATAAAACATAGTACAGTATTAACTAAATTTGCCTCAGTAAAATAAAGAAATATATATAGAGCATGAAAATGATGAAAAGAATGACAGATTTATATATTTATAGAGTTATAAAGAGTCATTAATAAGAAATTAGAATACAATAAATATAATTGGTACTACAACACCAGCCTATTGGTAGAAAAGAAATTACATTTACAAAGATTAATAAAAAATATATAATTGAAATAGAAGTATGAGACTTCTTTAAAGTAGTATTGAAGTGGTTACTTTCTGACAATGTGTAGACTTGCTGACTGGATAGATTAACATTCTCGCAAAGCAGTTTATATTAAAGCATGGATAGCAATACTTAGTTGATTGGGTGGCATCAACATCTTTTTCATAAAATCACATTATACATTTCATTAGGCTTGTCCATCAGTTTTATATAACAGAAATAGTATTATTGCTCAGAGACAATCTTTGGAAGATCAGGGGAAAGATGAATTTTGTCTCACTACTCGAGTGTCATCTTATTGAAGTTTTTTGAGACACATGGATTTGTTTAGCCTACAAACATGAAATATATATATATTTTTTCTTATCTAATTCATCCCTATTTATCTGATTCTATTATCTTAGGAATGCTTTTAATGAATCACCCAATGCTATACAAATACCAAGTCCTCATGTGATCTCAGTCAGCAGGAAGTATGCATTTGTCTTTAAACATAGTAGAAGATGTAACTGAATGATAAGTTTCTGAAGGTATTGTTTGAATCTATTTCCAATTTGGAAGCAGACTTGAATAGGACTGACTAAAATTAATGAAGTCAGTGTTTTTTTTAATTAAACTAATGTGTTGCTCTTTTGTTTACTAAATTTAAGTTATGCTAATTACCTTCCAGAACTTTCTCAAGTATTGCATCAGATTCTATAACTATTTCTTATGAGCTAGTGCTAAAAAACAATAATAAAACAAATAATTTTTTATATAATATTATAGATATCCGTCATACATACACACTTACATGACTACTTATGGTTATGGAATTAAATATTGCCAGTATTAACTTTATAAATCAAACAGATAAATATTTAAAATTATTATGAAAGAATGCGAATAGTTACATGTATATGAATGCTTACACTCTCTGATAACTCAAGCATGTGAAAGGATGGGTTTAAACCCCATTTTATGGTTAATCACAGTGTCAGACAGTGAAGCCAAATCTGTATCACAGATTTACTGCTTCAGTATTGACTTTCATTTTTTTATGTTTTTGCATAGTTATAACAAAAGTACAAACAACATGTTTTTTTATTATTTCCCATTCTTTTCTTTTTATATGTTATAATGTTAGTAATCCAACTGATTAAATGTCTTTAAAATAATTTATATAAACTAACCCATAAAATTTATAATGCAGCACATTCATTAAGATGTATCTATTTAGGGCTCTTAGATAAGCTCACCATTTCTATTTACAATTTTTGAAATATTAAACACACACACACACACACACACATATATATATATATATATATAATTGATTTATCTATATAGTGTTATATTTTAATCTGTAACAGTCATTAGGGATTACTCCAATATATATGTGCTGTAAACTAGTAAACAGCTTTAAGGAATAATCTCCTTTTCAAACAGAAGATAAAGTATTTTGAAAAGATAGAATGAATCACTATACCTTTTAACCTAAACATATATGTAAAAGCAAATCTTATGAGAGTGTGAAAATATTAATTAATCACTTTTAATTCCATTTGTTATGTTTTAATTATTGACATCTGAATTTTTTTTTTACAATTTACAGCATGACAGTATTAGATGTAATATTAAACATTTATATAATGAATTATTTATCTATATACCACTATTTTAATCTGTAACAATCATTAGGAATTACACCACTCTACATGCACTGTAAACTAGTATTCCTTAAAAGTGTTTATTAGTTTTACAGTGCATGTGTAGTGGAATGATCCCTAATGATTGTTACAGATTAAAACATAGAAACATAGTTCTATATAGATAAGTAACTCACATCTAATAATGATGTGCTGTAAACTGCAAAAATTTCACATAATTCAATAATTAAAACACAACAAATGGAATTAAAAGTGATTAATTAATATCTTCACACTCTCATTTCCAAATGCTTAAGATTTTCCTATATATTTAGGTCAAAAAGATAAAATGATTCATTCTGTCTTTTCAAAAGACTTTATCTTGTGTTTGGAAAGGAGAGTATTTCTTGAAAGTGTTTATTAGTTTACAGTGCATGTATAGTAGAGTGATCCCCAATCTTTAAAATATGTTACTGAACAAGATGTAAATGAAGCTTCTAATGAGTTAAAGTAATTACATATTGATGAATTTTAATATATAACTAATATATAGAAAGTAAAATGAATAATGTGTATATCATTAAAATAATTTATTGTTTTCTAAAACCTGTAATCAACAAAAAAATATTTTTTTTACTACAGAAGTAAACATAAAGTTATCCACGAATTAGATGATAATTAGACAATTGAAAAATCAGAGCATGCTTATAAAATTTATATACATCTGAAAAATTTTCTAGTCTTATCCAAATTTGAATTCCAGATTTTGGACATGCGCGACCTAAGTATTAATTACTACCAATAGTATATTTTTTATATAACTGATTAATTCACAATATATCTACCTATGTACATATTTTTTCCTATATATATATATATATATATATATATATATATATATATATATATATATATATATATATATATATATATATATATATATTGTCTAAATATGATGTTTGAAATTAAAGTCAAAAAGTTTCATTAATGTTTAGTTTGACCGTAATAAATCTTATTTCGTTTGGAATGACTTGATTAATGAACCATTCCTTGATAATACTGAAAGATTACTAATTTATCCTATATATTTTCATCGTCAGAATAACGTTAATTTTTTTTTTTTGAAATGCTTTTCTGACTCAATTATCTAAGAAGGGAAAGTTTGTAAAAATACATTCAATCTAATTTAACTTTAGAACTTATACATACACACACAAACTTAAGAACAACAAATATTTTTATATATGACATAATGATGTCAGATATTGCAAGATTTTTATAATGTAATTGGAAGCTTAAGAACACCCTTTTATTATGATGAAATTATAAAAATAATGTTTTAACAATGTATATTAAAAAGAATGATAACTACTAACAAAATACTTGCCAATTACAATCAGTGTTTTACTTGATTGTAATATTACTGTCATATCCACATATTGGCAGCAGAAGAGAATTTAATGTTAACTGAAAAGAAACTCTCTAATTCCTCCTCAATGCCCCAAAGGAAGTGAGAAAAGAAAATTCCTAATGTTCTTTCCATAATTCTTGCGTTTGCAACCATTTTTATATGATTATTCATATAGTATACAAACATGGAAAGATCTCATTTCTATCACCATAACCAAATTTATCTGCAGCACTCTCATTTTTAATTGTTTATGAATTCTAGCATTAAAATCTCTCACAAAAAATTTAAAATATTGTTGTTCTAATAAAAAAAACTTTATATACATTCATATAAAATCTTCTATTCTCTCATTACAATGAAAACTTAAGGCATAAACCTAAATTATCTATATTTGATACCTATTAAATTGAATAACTAAACATGCCATTCTTTTCAATACCCCATCAATCTCCACAATGTTGTTTGCCCACTTTTTATTTATAATGAACCCTACTCCATTTGTATTTCCAATGTTTGTGCCCTTTGTAATGCAGTATATGTTCACTTTTAAAATCAATTGTCTCTTCACCATTTGTTTTAACTTCACAAAGACCAATAATGTTCCATTTAATATTAGACAGTTATTTTTCCAATTCTTGCAATTTTTTTCTTGAAAGTAATCTGCAGTTGTAAGTACCTAAATAAAAATCATCATCAAATGACAGCCTCGGTCTGAATCAATAAATTCATAGCATTCCCTATCTTCAATATTCTTCCACTATCTTTGCTTGAAATGTTACATCCTTTTGAAAATAGGAGCTATGATTTATTTTGTCTGTAATGATTACAAACATCTATTAGATAAAAATCATTCTCAAACACATTTCTTCTGTCTTAAAAAATTTCATTTTAGTTTTAAGAGCTATCAGGCAACTGGAAAAAAATACCATGGTGTTTCTTGATCTTAAGATCAGAGGTAAAAAGCCAATAAACTTTCCATGTTGGTTAATAGATGTTGGTGAGTTTCTCAATAATGTTCATATATTACATAAACAATCACCTAGTAAGAGCAGCTACAATAACAATAACATGTACAGTGGGTATTAAGAAATTTTACCTGCTTAGTTTTTTAAGGCCTCCCACTTAACAGCAAATCTGCAGTTAATTTGGCATTTACATTATTAAAACACAAATAAATATTATAATGAATAATTGAAATTCAAAGAATAAACATTGAAAAAAATATGATAAAAGAAATACACAATTTTCATAAATTAAATTACAAATTAACTAATAAAGATAGGAATTTCTGCTTTGGGTCAATTACAGTCTCTTTAAATTTATAAATCACAATTGTTCATAAACTAAGTAAAATTGTTACCGTAGTCGATAAATTACCAAAAAGATATGTTAACTATGAAGTAAAAATTAAATTTATGCACATATGTTTACCTTTGGACATAATGAAGAAAAGGCTTTTTGTAGTTCATTAGTCAAAAATACATTGATAGTTTTTCACATATTTAATCACAATCAGGTTTTTACATTAAAGTAAAATTTATATTAAACTTTTTAAACTTACACTATTGAACATAGTTTCAATTGCATCAGTGATGTTATATAAGTGTAGCTACTTGGCAGTTGGAGTTAGTTCAGCTGATATAGCTGAAAATTCAGATAGTGAGATCGTACCTGGGAAAAAGTTTTATAGTGGCTTAACAATTTATAATGGTTGTTTCTGTTGCCTTGAATGGTTTCTTGAAAGACATTTGTGTAGAGACAGTGGTAATGATAGAAAGCAGAGAGAAAAGAAAAAATACAATTATTTTCAGAGGTTGTCTATTTATATTGTTACAATTTTTCTTCCCCAGTCAAGTCAGTTTTTATTTTTAATCGAAACCATATTTACAAAATTTTTTAGATAAAGAAACATGTTTAATAGCATTAGAATTAGTTTATTTTAATCTCTAAAATATGAATTAAAATTTTAAAACATTTGCAAAACATTTAACAAAGGAATTTAGCTTAATATTGTATAAACTATTTTGTATCAAAATTTTCTTAATTAATCTGGTCTTTTTTTAATTATAATTACTTTAAATTTTTTTTTTTTTCAGTAAAGAAAATTATTTCATTTCCTGTTTATAGTATAACTTTTAAACAAGTTCATTTAACTGAAATAAATTAGTTTTAGTTTTTTTTTTTTTTTTAAAAAAAAAACTAAATAAAAATTAAGTCATCTTTATTATTATATATTTTTAAATACATACCTTTTTTTTTAAGTGTCATAGCATCGGCCGGGACGCGAACCCACAACCCGGGCAACTGCCTGCAAGTGCAAGGCAGTCGCGCTGACCTTTCGACCACCAATGCAAGACAAATACATACCTTTACCTACTTGCGTATATAATAAAAACCTAATTTTAATGATGAAATTTAAATTTAATTTACAAAATCTGACTTCAATTCATGATTGCCAACTACTCATATTTTTTAATTATAAATTGAGAGAGGCAATTTATCACAACTTTGTCTTGGATAGGGTAAAAAAATATCATTTACTTTTAAGTAAATTTCTTTTTTTAAATTATTTAAAATTATTACTATTTTTGCCATGTTTATGTAAATGCCCTCTCAAGTAGTGATTTCTCTCTAATACTTTATCTTTCTGTCTTGGTCACTAACGAGTCTTTCCAGTGGTCCTTCCTTTTGTTTTATAACTTCGACATTAGTGCCTAATATTGCTTTAAAACTATATAATTGTCCACCTAATTTAACCTGCTTTCTTTGTTTTTATGTTTTTTAAATCCATGGTATAGGAGTTGCATGCTGTATTCATATATAATTTCTTCATTTTAAGACAATCTTAATAACCTCAGTATATATGTATTTTTAAAGTGGTAGGGCAAAACTTGTCTCATAGAATGGTGTCATCATTTGATGTGTTTTAGCACATTTTTCTACTGTAATTTTCATAGATAAAAATGGTGCAGAAAGTTGTTTGAAAATTCAGAGAAATAACTTTGTTGTTCACATTGATTTCTTTGAGCTTTGCACTAAATGTTACTTAACCATAATCCATCTTGTCATACTCAGGAATATGATTTTTGACTATATAAGAAGCTGTCATATTATGCAGAGAATCACCAAAATGGCTAATAATAATATAACTATGTTTTTTATATGAAACAAGCTCTTGAAGATAAAAAATTTCCCTATCAGCTGCATCAATAAATAATGCCTTAATATTCTTTGATATTTATTTATGTTTCATATCAGCCTCGAAATCAACATCAGCACATGGGATTATGATCTGCAGCTATTTGTTTTATAAAATCTGTAATTGGTTTTTCTAAATCTTGTTCCTTTGTATTTTTTATCTTTAGCTTCACATGTCTCAGATCATCTTCTATTACTTATCCTTTCTCAATTTCAATTTCTTCCAATTTTTTTAATAGTTTTAATTCACTATTTTTCTTTTTTTAACTCAACAGGTTTATCTTTTACCATTTATTTCATCATTCTCAATTTTTGTTATTTCTACTTGCACCTTATTATAATTTTGCTCCATTTTCTACTGAATCCGTTTAAATTCTAAAACACATCATGCTTATTTTGTTCAAATTTCACTTTCAAATATTGGATTGAATGCTGATTTGGTTTCATTTCTTGTTGCTTTTGTTCCAAATTTTTTTTATACCTTCACAAGCACTTCCATATCCTAATACTTGAGCATTTTTTTAGCTACCTCAATTGATTCCATGTTGAAAAGAGAGAAAAATAACCAAAAATCTTTATATTTTGATATATTATGTAAAATTTTCTTTTTTATCTTCAAATGTGCTATATAGAAATTCTTTAACTTGTAATATATTATGTCAATTCACTTTATTTTTTAATATGTTATGTCAAACATTTTTTCCAAGCATATCACCACACTTCCAAGAATGTCATTCCTCTTGCAGTGTCCAAACACTGTTCATAGTATTATTTCTTTTACTAACCACTTTCACATATTCTCAATAGTAATAAAGCTTTTGATAATTGGATTATCAAAATCTCAGATATATTTTTTGTAATCTTGCCTCTCATTGTGGAGCCAAAAATACTATGTAATGAATAGCCACCCTCTTTGCCACCAGTCTTATAGTTTAGAAAATCTTCTCATAAGACTTTAAATTAAAGTTTTACTGGTGAAATATATTTAGTTTTTTTTAAAAAAATACTAAATTAAAAATAAACTAACATTATTATTTGTAGTAATTTTTGAATATACATACTGTAATGATCCGGAGAATGGTACTTAACGTAAACTGCACTACAGGGCGCCATCTAGGCATTTGAACCTAGAAAAATTTATAAAGTAGGCAGATACGTAAGTCAAAAAAAAATTTTTTTTTTTATTTTGATTCCGGTCGTTAGCCCATGTCACTAGCTCAGTGGAATAGCAGAGATTAAATAATATAATATCTTATCTAATTATATTTCAATATTAAAAAAATTAATAAAATAAGCCACTGCCAGTAATTAACATACAAACATTTATTTATGCACATATATATAATAAGATTTAAAATTATTTAAGTATTAGTTTTACATTTCAAAATTTAACATTATTTTTAAGTTTACTTTAGATTTTAATTTACATTTTAATTTCTATTATATTATCAGTTTATATTTTAATTAAGTTCTCACAGATGGGCTTATAAAAGCTTGTTTTAATATGTTGCTATAGATCGGTTACATAGATTTCATGGTCAAAAACATTTCAAAAGAAACATAAACGATCAAAATACAAAATTATTGATTACTGACAATTGCGGAGGGAAATTTATATGTAACCCAATAGTATTCACCATAAGATACTTCCATTGTCACCAATAACTTAAAAGACATCCAAATAAATACATTTTAGATACTCACCATAAGGTATCATTATTTATCGAATGTCTATATATTTTGATCTAATATGAAAACCCAAAACATACTTAACCGATAACCAATCCATGCAAGCGTCTATAAACAACTAGAATTTAATTCATTTTTATTTAGGGTCAAGTATGAATAGACCACATAGATTTGCATTTGAAAATAAAATATTCTATCCCTATTTAACCTTAGGCTAAAATTCGCAGTCAAACTGGCATCAATTCATCTGATACATCGATGTATTCAATGTAATACGGAATACGGAAGCACCAAAAAGATTAAAAGAAGATATTGACTTTCATTAGATAGGAATATTACTTCTATCCAACGAGAAGAACAATAAAAAAAAAACTCCATAGAAAGGAACTGCGCTCTGCGTCTTATAATTCCTTCCATAGGCAAAACGGGAGAGTGCGGCGTATGAAGCGATTCTGCCAGTAGCGAATCTCCGACTACATCTACTAACTACATCAATATATCCAATTCATTGACCCAATCTAACAACGACACAAATAACCTAAGATTACCCTCCCCTAATATAACTTTACAAATCTATACAGCCATTCACGCCTGACTTAAGTTTAACATTTTTATAATTAATTTAACGAAAAACAAAAAAATCATGATAAAAACTTAAAGAATAAAAAATAAATAAATGGAAATGATTTTACATAAATAAGAAAAAAAATACATCAAATAACACTATTAATAACGAATTTAGTTTGGTCAGATAGGATCATATTGCAATCATTTAAATATAGAAAATTTTAATTTAATGTTCATTATTTATAAAGTTCTTACGGTTTAAAACAGTTCCTCTTTATCCATTGCTTGCCATGACATGAATTCCCATGCCGTCCTAAGATTGATATTCTGTTGGCTGATTTATTTATACAAATGGAGGTTTTTGTTTTAACTGGTCCTCAATGTAGAAAAACGATAGTTCATTTCTCTTTCTTTCCTAGCAAAACTGAAGGGATTGAATCGTGCATCTGTTTCAATCCCTTCTTCACTTCTGCACTACCACATATCTCTCACATCGTAATTAATCATTCACTAACTAATAATTTCCAAACTTGTCCTTTTATATTACTTTGAAAGATTGACTTAACATTACGTCATCGATGTGTTGATCCTTTTCGTTGAGGTCCGATTTCCCAATGGATTTATTTCATTTGCTAAAAGTTTCTATTGTTTTCCTACCTGACCGATGTTTTTACATTTAAATGCCCAAGGCTGGTTTACATTTGACTAATTAAATTTATCATTTCCATTTCTGATTAATTAACCTGTTTTCCAAATCAAAGATATATTTAAAGATAAATTTAAAGATATAATTTTATCTCCAAATCTTTTTAAAATTTAGTTTTAAAATACTTTTTCTTTAATAAAGTTTTATTTTAATAATTTTTCATTATCTGTGCGATTTAATATATACGAGTTTAAGATATTTAATTTCAATTTTTAATTCTTAAAGAAAATTTTTAAATGCGAACTTTTTAATTTACTTTCATGTTTAATAAATAAAAAAAAAACAATGTAACGAGCACAGATGTTCGTTACATTGTTTTTTTATATTTATTAAACATGAAAGTAAATTAAAAAGTTCGCATTTAAAAATTTTCTTTAAGAATTAAAAATTGAAACTAAATATCATCTTAAACTCATATATATTAAATCGCACAGATAAAAAAAAAATTATTAAAATAAAACTGTATTAAAAATAAAAAAGGTATTTTAAAAACAAAAACTTAAAAAGATTTAGAGATAAAAATATACCTTTAATCTTGGAAAACAGGTTAATTAATCAGAAATGGAAATGATAAATTTAATTAGTCAAATGTAAACCAGCCTTGGGCATTTAAATGTAAAAACATTGGTCATATAGGAAAATAATAGAAACAAATAGCCAATGAAAGAAATCCATCGGGAAATCAGACCTCAGCGAAAGGATCATCACATCGATGACATAATGCCAAGTCAATCCTTTGAATACGTATAAAAGGAAAATTTGGAAAATATTAATTAGTGATTATTGATTATTACGATGTGCCTATATGTATTAGTACAGAGTTGGAGGTGAAGGAATTGACAGACACACGGTCAATTCTTTCAGCTGTTAAAGAAAAGAGAAATGAACTATCGTTTCCTACATTGAGGACCAATTGAACTAAAAAACCTCCGAATGAATAAATAAAACAACGGCTAAATGGATACCAATATTTTGAGGATGGCATGAGAATTCACGCAGTAATGAATAAAGATGAACTGTTTAAAACCGTAAGAATTTTACAATTAATGAACATTAAATTAAAAAATTTTCGTATTTAAAATAATTGCATTAGTTTCCTATCTGACTAAAGTAGTTAAAATGTCATTTGATGTATGTTTTATTTATTTGTTTAAAATCATTTCCATTTATTTAATTTTGTTCTTTAAGTTTATTTATGATTTCTGTTTTCCGATAAATTAAAATATATAAATGTTAAACTTAAGTCGGGCGTGAATGGCTGTATAGATTTGTAAAGTTATATTAGGGGAGGGTAATCTTAGGTTATTTGTGTCATTGTTAGATTGGGTCAATGGATTGGATATATTGATGTAGTTAGTAGATGTAGTCGGAGATTCGCTACTGGCAGAATCGCTTCATATGCTGCACTCTCCCATTTTGCCTATGGAAGGAATTATCAGACGCAGAGCGCAGTTCCTTTCTATGGAGTTTTTTTTTTTATTGTTCTTCTCGTTGGATAGAAGTAATATTCCTATCTAATGAGAGTCAATATCTTATCTTAATCTTTTTGGTGCTGCCGTATTCCGTATTACATTGAATACATCGATGTATCAGATGAATTGATGCCAGTTTGACTGCGAATTTTAGCCTAAGGTTAAATAGGGATAGAATATTTTATTTTCAAATGCAAATCTACGTAGTCTATTCATACTTGACCCTAAATAAAAATGCATTAAATTTAAGTTGTTTTTTATTTGTGTGTGTGCCTATTATATAAAAGCCTAACTTTAATAATAAAAATTAAATTTAATTTATAAAATCCAGCTCCAAACTATGATGATGGGTGTCTTTTATATATTTGGCAATTTCAAATTTGTGAGATTACTTCAAGAAAACTTTATGATGGTCTAAAATTAGAGTTTTTAGAAAGTTTATGATTATTTTTGTATTGTAATCGTGTAATAATTATTAGAAATAAAACATATATATAATTAAATATTCATTTTTTTTACAGAAATGTTCCATTCTTAAATATAGAAAAATATATTTTTTGTTTAATATTGCCAAAGAGATTATGGTCATGGAAAATACAACTGTTTAGAAATGGCATCACTAAACAATCTGTTATAATATTTGGTGATATCATAAAAATTACAAAAAAAATTAAACCTTTAAAGCATAAATTGATAGATTTACTAGATATTAAAAATATTTCATACATATTTTTAAAACATCAAACAAAGAAGATTTTTCTCATTTTGCAAATGGAATTTGCTCCACCTGAAATTTCATTATGTGACCATACTTTGTTTTGATTAAATTTTAATTTTTAAAGTAATTCTGAAAATGAAATGTGATTTTTTAAAATATATTTAATTTTTAAGAAAAAAATATCTATCAAATGAGGTCAAATTTATTATATTCTGATAAATAATAATGGTTTAATACTAAAGTGATAATTGAAAGCTGAAATCTAGTAGAAACAAAGAAATCTGTCAGAATACAGAAAGTATAAGATACATGAAATTATATTGAACATTTGATTATAGAATCCATACTCAGTTATTTTTTTAAGAGTAAACCAATTCTTTATCAAAATAATGTCATATAGAAAAGTCTTATTGTGTTTTAAATTATTTTAACAGCAAGTTTAATTAAAATTTGACATGTTATTATTGTTATAAATATTTCAAAATGATGAATTGTCAAAGTAATTAAATTATATCTCTGGTGACTCTTAATAAATATCAGTTATTAAAAAATCAAAACCGACACAAAAATCAATATTTAATACTTTTTGATATTTTTTAATGAAAATTATTTAAAGAATTTATTGTATTAAATTCAATTTAATAAAAAATATATAGTAATATTTATTTAAATTTATTATTATTATTATTTCATTCCAATATCAGCCTTTCAAGCTAATTGAGCATGTGCCTTTTGAGAGTGTGAAATAAATGAATACTCTCCTCTTCAATCCAAGATATAGTATTTATGCAAGAATAAAAAGAATCTCTCTTACTCCTACAACTCAAATTCTTTTATATGAGCAAATCTGAAGAACTGTTGAAGAGAGCGTGAATTACTATTTATGATGTTTTTTGACTGAATGACGTCGGTGTAATTACTTAGAATTTACTAAACGTCATTCTTACTGAAACTTAATTATGAGTATTATTATTATTATTATTATTATTATTATTATTAAAAATGTAAAATATATTATTTAATAATTGAGACTTGTGAGTACATGAATTTCCAAGCCAAAACAATTAATTTGTATTTCACATACTATTAGAAGAACTGTTAAGAGAAACAGTTGATTTATTTCTATAGCAACCAATGCAGAGGTCAGTCATTTTTTGATTTCTCTACATTGAAAAGAACAAAATTTATTAAAGTTGGTGCTAAATAAGAAAATGATAAACTAGAGAGAAGAAGAGCTATTTGGATCCAGGAGCCAACCCTACTCTTTCTCTTTGTTTTGGTTATATATATATATATATACTGTACCGGTAAAAATCACCATGCTTAATCACACACAGTAATCCGAATTCAAACCCAGTCCACGTCTAGGAATAAATTCCAAAATGCAAACTAAATTCAAACCCAAAACCCTGGCATGACCCACCGATGACAACATTACAACGGTACGGGGTTTTCCCTTTACTAGCTCATCGAAAAACACAGACTAAATTACCTACAATCAGCTATTTTATAGATATCTTATAGTCGGGATATTGGTACGGCTAATAATTTAATGTATATATTTAAGTTGTCGATACAGATAGCAGGTGATTGACTCGATTTCGAGAGTAATAATGCAAGAGAGACAAAATTAGGTTAGATAAATTTTTAATAAATTATTGAAAGCATTGAATAATATTATTTACAGGTACGGTAAAACTCTCAGATGTATTTTATGATAGATTGCTGCTAGTCATCAATAATCGGTTTGTACAGATTAACAAACTCATGCCAATATTTATGTGTTTAAATGGTTGTACAGGTTGATATGAGAATCAGAGTAATTGGAGCACTTAAAATATTTAACCACTAGTTTATATTAAGTTGTTTTATTTTAATAGATTCAAACCATTGCATATATGGATAAATGGGAGGCTGTTTTATATAAAAATATAATATATAATACTGATGTACTGATGGTTGCAGGGATTAAGGTATACTACAAATAATAACTTGCGGTGCATTGACGGAATACCGAGCGGCTTGTACTTTGACAAGTCTTAATGCCCCCAAGTAGATCCGGGACACTACAACCAGCCGGGATCATTTTCGAACCCCGGTGATCCAAGAGATTACCTGGAGAAGAATTTCTTTCTCTCCATGTGGTAGTAAAACGAGACGCCAACTTAGGCGAAGGTAAAGGCATTGCCACAGTAACATCGAGGAAGAGTGATCGGAAGTGGATTTTAAAACGAAATTATATAAAACCTTTTCTCTCCGTAACATTTTCTACGCAACAGTCCGATATAACTATTCAATAAAACATGGCGAAATCAAACGATCGCAAAAGTAATAATTAATTAATTTCACTCTGAAACCCATAACTCCCCAGATTGTTCAGAAGGTAATAATAGCAATAAAATATTCACTTATTATTCTTACTCCGTAATAATATATAAAAAAAATTATAATAAAATTTTAGACTATTTTAAGTATTTGAGATTTGGAGTATAGATTAAAATATCATGACGAAGTAAAAGAAACAATAAAAATATTTGAATATTTCTCACCTCAACATAAATGAAACAATTTTTAGTTCGATACAAGAAAATTACTTTTAAAATGAATATAATAAATATTATGAGATAAACTTTACTGACTTTAATTAGAGTTGAGAAATATTATTATTGGCATCGTTTTGTTTGTAAAATAAGTAATAGTAAAAATATAAATGTATTCACAAATGGATTATTAGTAGGCACAGATATTAATAATTATCATCTAAAGACTAGAGCCCAGAAATATTAGAGAAGAAATTTACTGACAGGTTTTAGTGTAACATTTTCAAATGGAAAACAAGAAATTTACATGCAATTAATTAGGTTAACAGATTAAATATAAAATTATTACTGAGAGGAAAGTTAAAAAGTTCATGTAACAAAAGTTACCATTCTTTCTTCGTCCAGCTTTTCTTCTTGCGGTGATATGTATGAAGAATGTAGGCGCACATTTTGAATTTCTTAAAACGGCATGGTTAATTTAAATGTTGGAATTTGGAAGACTGGAAGCACGGAAAACATTACAGATCAGCGGTACGAAAGATTTAAATTGGCAGAACAGGGATCAGCTTCTTGGACTTAGCCCATCATGATTGCAGTTTACCGGGCAACTTCTTAATAACGGTTGAAGTGATTTCTCTGGAACAACTACTTTGCTGTAGCTTGAGACGATCCAAGCACAGCCAAGTCAAAAGTTAGAGTGTCTATATTATATTTAAGATGGCTACCGTTGACCTTTCTGCCTAGTTTTTTGTTCATGACTCCGCCTCCTTTGATTTTCTGGCCTCCAGCAATATCTAATTTTTGGACTATACAATAGCATTTGCCTTTCTTGATAAGAGTTCTACGTTTCTCATTTCCATTGTTCGGTTTTCATTTATTTTTAAATTTAATACATGATTCTAAATTGACAAAACAATTACATCGGAATTCGTGAATACAAAAATATAAATTCATTATGTTAATTCATCAAAGTACAAACTAATTATTCTATACATTTTGTACAAGTAAGATTTTGATTAAAAATACTGATCAAAGGAATGTGACTTTTGATCAGCATTTTTAAATGACTTTGTATAATTTGCAAAATTAAAATTTAAAGAAAATATACACGCAATTGAAACTTTTAAATTGAGCTAATATAAATCCACAAACCACACACACACACGAATATTATTTATCATGATTTGTGACATTTATACTCATACTCTTTACATTAAATTCTTTTTAAACAAACACAAAATAAATAACTTAAAATTTATGTGGCTTGGAATAGAAAAAGTCTCATTGCGGGTAAATAGTGGTTTAGAATTACCGTTCTTAGATGACAACCATGAAACTAAGATCGATTCTTCGATCTGTCTGTTTCAATATATATATATAAATATACAAACCATTATACAATTACAAATATCCAGTAATGCCCTCTATTTAAAGATATAGATCTTTAAACAGAGGGCGTTACTGGATATTTGTAATTGTATAATGATTTATATATTTTCTATAATTATTTCAGTTAGTGTTAATAGTAACTTTCTTTTCATATATATATATAATCCAATTTGTATGTTAATATATAATTTTTTTTCTATACAACATTGCTTAAAGAAATTGATCCACATGAGGTAATCAACATTTTATTTATTATTATAATTATTTTTACAAACACATAAAATTTTAAATAGGTCAATTAATTCAATACACACATTTAATATATTATTAATAAGGATTAGGGACAACAATATCTATGTTTTTTTTGTATTAATGCTAAAAAAAAATTGAAGTAAATTGTTTCTAAGATTGTTTGAATTATTTAGATATTTATTTCATTTTGAGATGTAAGTAATGTTAAGATATGTAATTTAGATAAGATAGTAATAACTCAAATATTATTTATAGCACTACAAGGTGAATATTTTAAATTTTTTTTAGCATAAGATTATGCAGATCATTTATATTAGACAAAAGATTTAAATAATTGTTGATGTTTGAAATATATGTGTTGGGGAATATTTTTTTTTTGAAAATCACCATTGAAGAATTGTTATACTAAACTGGATTATTAGTAAGAAGCTAGAGTAATAATAATTAGTCAGTCATATGGAAACAGATATATAAGAAGTAATTAATTTTTAAATTATTATTATTAAAATTATAATAACAACTTCTTCTATAATCCTTATTAATCAATTATATTTTGAATAGCTGTTGTGATAAAAGAAATAACCCAATCTATACATATTGATATTTTGAAATTTCAAAAAAACAATTTATTAATAAAATATAAACTTCGTATATAAAGTATGTTTAATATTTTGATAAAATAAATTGTTTATTTTATTTTTGAAATTGAACTTAGTATTTAATTTGAATATAAGATTATATTGCCAAATTAACACATTAGGTCATTCAAATATCAGTTACTTGTAGTTATTTAATATTGTCCAAGAAAACAAGAATGTAAATATAAGAGTTTCATACATTTTATTTATTTGCAGAGCAATAAAACATCCCTTTGATTCTATAATAAATCCATTAGAAATTGTGTCATCATAATATGATGATACATGCTGTTAATTCCAATTGATAATAAAATATTTAGTTTATATGAACAGTTTTCTGTGAAACTTGTGGTCTAATTTAAGTGGCATAATTTGAGATATCATCATTATTATATAACACAAATCATGATAATTTATCATTGAGATTAAATGGATAAATATGTTTGATATTTAATTATGTATTGTTATATTATTTGGCACATCTATAAGGATTATGTCCACACCATGTTTAACACTTCTATCAATACCCATTTACCATTATATTATAAATCGATATGTGTATTTCTTCAAAGCAATAAACAAAATCTTATAATTAAATATTATTAAATACATTAATCACAAATTTTGAAAAGTACACAAAATACAATCTTGATTTAAGAGTGCTTTCAACTATCAAATTTTGAAAAGTACAAAAAATATAATTGTCACTGAGGAATGCTTTGATTATCTTCGAAGGATAGTCAAAAGGACTACTAAGTGATGATTATATTTTTTGTACTTTTCAAAATTTTTGATCACTGTATGTACTAACATTAAATTATAATATTCCATATATATATAATTTAAAAATCAGTCAACACTTAGACACTTTTAATATCAATAACAATCGACATACTGAACCTGTTGTCAAGGCAACCACCTTTTTACTATATATATCATGATGACTTTTTATTTAGGTATTTACAACTTCAGATCACTTTCAAGTGAAGGAAGATTGTGAGAGTTAGAAGAAGAATTGTCTTATATTAAATGGGACATTATTGGTCTTTGTGAAGTTAGAAGAAAAAGTGAAGAAACAATTAATTTAAAAAGTGGACATATACTCTACTATAAAGGCATAAATATTGGAAATACAAGTGGAGTAGGATTCATTATTAATAAAAAAAATGGAAGAATAACATTGTGGAGATTGATGGTGTATCGGACAGAATGGCAAGATTAGTTTTACAACTTAATAGCAGAAACCAAATGCAGATAATCCAGGTTTATGCCCCAACAAGTTCTCATAGTGATGAAGTTATAGAAGATTTTTATATGGATGAACAAAAGGCTTTTGATCAGAGTAAACAACATTTTAAAATTGTTATGAGAGACTTTAATGCTAGAATTGGTAAATAAATGAAAGATGAACATGCTGTAGATAATTTTAGTTATGGTAATAGAAATGAGAGAGGACATAGACTTGTGATGTGTGCAAAAAAGGAAAACTTTATATTATGAATTCTTTTTTTGAGAAAAATGTTAAAAGGAAATGGACATGGAAGCATCCAAATGAAAGTACAGCAGAATTGGATTATATTTTGACTAACAGAAAATACATATTTCAAGATTGTAATGTTCTTAATAAATTTAACACAGGAAGTGATCATCGATTAGTAAGATGTAAGATACATATTACTGCATAACTAGAGAGACAGAAATTATTAAGAAAAACAATATTTACAGTTGATATTCCTAATCTTCAGAGACATTCTAATGAATTTAAATTAGAAATTACAAATCATTTTCAAGTATTAGTAGATTTTGAACATGATTCAGATTTCAATGACATTAATAGGAAAATAACTAATACACTTTTAAAAACTGCAACAAAGATAGCTGGTAGAAAAAAGCAGCAATTGACCAATAAATTTTCTACTGAGACTAGAGAATTTATGAAGAAAAGAAGGAATATGAGGATATACAATAATGATGCATTAATAGAGATTGAATATCTCGAATTTTGTAAAATGGTGCGGAAAATAGTTGAAAATAATATAAGAAAGTATAATTGTGAACTAGCAAAGAAAGCTGTAGAACAGAATAAAAGTCTAAAGAGTGTAAAACAACATTTTGATATTGGTAGGAAATTTATATCTGCAATAAGAAAAAAAGATGGCATTATTACTAAAAAGAAAGATGACATCATGAAATGTGTAGAAGACTTTTATCAAGATTTATATAGTAATAAAGAACATGTGCCTCCTACACCTATTATATTTTCTGAATTGCCCAGAATTTTGAATGAGGAAGTGAGACATGTGATTAAATTTATGAAGAAAGGAAAGGCTCCAGGTAATGATGGAATTATAATAGATATATTAAAAGAAGCAGGTGAAGAAATAGAAATTTTTTTTTAGAAAAGTTATATACCAAATGGCTAAATGATAAAGATGTACCAGATGAATGGAAGAATGCAGTATTAATATTAATATTTAAAAAAAGGTGATAAAGGAGATATTAGAAATTACAGACCTATCAGTCTTTTATCAGTTTTATACAAAATTTTTACTAAGATAATTACAACTCGTCTACAGAAAACACTGGATTTCCACCAACCAAGAGAACAAGCTGGATTTAAAAGTGGTTTAGTACAGTAGATCATATCCAGGTATTGAGAAAGATTATTGACAAGATAAATAAATATGAGTTGCCATTATGCTTAGGATTTGTAGATTATGAAAAGGCATTTGATTCTATAAACATTTTTTCAGTGATTAAAGCATTGGATCATCAAGATATAGATCCAGGATATTGTCATATTTTAAAGAATATTTATAAAAATTCAACAGCAACAATTAGATTACATAATGATAGTAGGGAAATCAACATTGAAAAGGATGTAAGACAGGGTGAATCTATATCTCCAAAACTTTTTAGAGCAGTCCTGCAAGAAGTATTTTGTAGATTAAAATGGGAAACTAAAGGAGTGAAAGTAAATGGAGATTATTTCAGTCATTTAGATTTTGCAGATGATGTAGTTGTTTTTGCAAATAATGCTTTAGAGCTACAGGAAATGTTGCAGGAATTATTAGATTAAAGTGGGAAAGTAGGACTAACGATAAATGTTAAAAAGACTAAAATAATGTTTAATAGTTTTTTTCAAAATATGAAAATAAAGATTGATTATGATGAGTTAGAAGAAGTTAACAGTTACAAATACCTTGGCCAGATTATTAATACAGATGGAAACATAATGGATGAAATTAATCATAGAATTAAACTTGGTTAAAGTGCTTTTGGTAGAAATAACTTGATACTAAAAGGAAATATGCTTATGTGCTTGAAAAGGAAGGTTTTTAATAAATGTGTTTTGCCAGTTCTTACTTATGGATCTGAGACTTGGACACTTAATAGAAGAGCAATACAGAGATTTCAGACAACTCACAAAAGTATGGAGAGATGCATTTTTGGAGTAACAAGAAGGATCGAAAATGCAATGTATGGGTAAGAGAACAAACAGTTGTTACTGGCCTCATTGAAAACATTAAAAGACTGAATTGAAATTGGGCTGGACATATTGATAGAAGAAATGATAATAGATGGACAATTGAAATTATAAACTGGATTCAAAAAGATTGTAAAAAACACAGAAAGCGACCACATGTGAGATGGGTGGATGAAATAGGAAAGTGTGCAGGGGGATGTGGAGAAAAGAAACTAAAGATAGGAAAAGATGGATTGAACTTGGAGAGACCTTCTTCCTGCTGTGGATTGATAATGGTTGATGATATATATATATATATATATATATATATATATATATATATATATATATATATATATATATATATATATATATATATATATATATATATCATTGAGAGAGATCAGTGTGGCATATGTTTTTACTTGGGCAATAGTTTATAGTGTTATGAAGTGGAAATCAAAATGCTATAAGTTACCATTCACCAATTCTGTTTAACTATCTATTTCACACATGCTTCTTTTGTTTTTTATTTATAATAAATTTTATTAGAATTATTTTTACAACATTATCATTATAGTAAAATATTTGTTCAATTTTCAAATCAAATATCTGTTTAATTTATTTTCTAACTGAACTTTCTTTTTATTCTGCACCATTTAATTTTACACAATTTTTGTTCCAATTTGTGCAAACTTGTTCTATTTAATAATTTAAAATGGAAGATAGCTAAATAAGGAGTCATCATCAAATCTCAGATTAGGTTTCTAAATAATTATAATTAGTAATCTTTGCTTTTACTTATCAACCTGATATTCTTACTGACAACTTTGTGGTCTCTAGAATTTTGAAGCTCATAATTATTTTATCTTTTATAATTTTAAATATATATAAAAAAACAGCTTTTAGAAAAATATGGACATATTAAGTCTGTCATTAGGAAAATCAAGATATCTTAGTTAAAAACTGTCACTTGAGTCATATCTTGGTTAAGAATTATCAAGCATGTGAGTATTTTGTCTAGTGTTTTTAATATTAAGTTATAGAATAACTGTCATTAAACTTATTGACATGACTTATGCATATTCATAAAAAGCCCATTAATATTACTTTAATAAATAAAAGCTATAACAAAACATTTAGACTGAATATTATTTATGTTCTTGCAAACATTTTTAAGTACTTACAAAACTAATCAAAATATGGTTACAAATTATATATATTGTATATATATAAATTAATTAAAGGAAATATATGCAAAAAATAATAAAATAAAAAAAAATTGCTTGTGTGTAAAATTACTTTAATATTTTAACTAGAGGACTGGTTTTCTGGTTGAAATCTTAAAGTAATTTTATATATAAGTAATTTTTTTTTGTATTTTTTTTTCATATATATAAATAAAATTATCCCAAATTCACAACTCAACTAGACTAGCCAAAAATAAACTTTAAAACAATGAAGCAATCAACATGTTTAGAAGTTCTAAGAGTGTTGTGGGTAATGTTTAGTTTGAATATGTTGTTATTTTGTAGTTCTTTATACTTGAAAAGTCTCCTTGTATTAGTGAAACTATTGGTAGAGTTAGATCCTATCTATGATATAAGGATTGTCTTAAAGATATTTTAAGAACTGGTATGACAGAGAATAGAATTCATTAGAAAGCTGTAATTGGACATCGTTTTGAACTATTTCACAAAAAAATGTTTTCTTCTAAAAAAATAAAAAGTTAGCATCAAAAAGTATCAAGAAAATAGAAAAATGTACCAGCATTCTTGTAAATGTATTTGTAGTTTTCTAAATTTTTTATTGCAAATTAGAACAATCATACTCATTTAGAAGTGGCTGTTATTATTATATTAGGCATTTCATATATATATATATATATATATATATATATATATATTGAAGAGGTCAGATCTAGTTCGATCTGAGCTTCATGGTATGCTACCCATTTATTTAATTTAAACCCTATTTCTAATTGTAGATATTTCCAGATCCTGTAATGAGATTTTATACCCTTGTCCATATATGTCTGACTTTGGAAACACTGCTATATTATTAAATATTTACTAAAACTAATTATGTTGTATTTAATTCTATTTATATTAGCAATTATATTATAGTAAAATATTAATAAATAATGCTCTTTAAAGAATATTTATTATTTGATCAGGCGTGTTGCTTATAAATGGTTAAATATACATTAGTATAAGATTTTATTACACTGGAATATTTTATTTTCTATTTTGCAATTTTTGTAAAGTTTTTATGATCAAAAGTCACACTCCTTCGATAAGCTGGTAACCCTTCATTAATTAATTCAAAATGATAAGTTTAATTTAAGGGCAGTTCTAATTTAAAATTGTTTGTTTAGAGTTTACAAATTCATTTTCTAAGTAGAAAATGAATTCAAAATAATAGATTTGAAAGTCTTATTGAAGTAATGGATCAATATTTAATTAGAGAAATTTCTTTTTGTAACAATACAAAAGCTTTTGCTGTAAGGCATAGAGATCATAATGGGTGGGGAAATCACAGAAAGGAGCATATAAATATGCTGAAAAATTGCCATTAAGGACCCATTACTTTTAACTTTAAGAAGAGATGCCACAGGAAATAATGTCCATTTAATATTGAACTTTCATCATATTTGCAGTATGGCACATGTCTGACTCCGGGTATCTGATTGCTGGATCCTGAAGTTCCCCAATAAATCTTCAAATGTTGCTGCTAAAATACAACTCCCAAATACCAAATCGTAAGCTGCCTAATCTACAAAATGAATTTTATTTGAGTTAAGTGTCCACCTATGTTTTCTTCTAAACCTTACCGAACTCTGTGCTCCTAAAATCAACAAGCAAGTCATGAAGGACTGGTAATTTGTTATTTTGATTAAATCACAACTTTCCAATCTATTCATGTACTATCTCACTAATTATGTTAAAAGTAATTACTGCTTTAAATCCTATCTATTCATTAAGTTATGTTTAAAATTGTTACACAGTAATTCTCTATGTTGTTACATCTCTAGTTCTAAATTAATACTTTAATAATTTTCTTTTTTTTTCTTATAGCAGTTTATTTTGACTAACTATTATTTGTATTTGTTCTAATAATTATTAATATCATTTATTTGCGATATAATATGCCAATAATACTTTCAACTCAATAATGTTTTTGTTTAAATTTATCTTAAGAAAATATCTACTGTATAAAGCTTTATGGCCTATTTCCTGCTTATAAGAACTAAATTAATAATAGTTCTTCTAATTATTGGGCTGGAAGATTTATTAATTATTTGATATAATTTTACCAAGAGCTGATATAAATTTTATTAGCTTAACTTCTATCTACTATGCTCTTGATTAAGTTATTTAATTTCTAAAAGACTATTGCACATGTGTTAACATAAATTCATTAAAGATTCGAAGAAGTTTTGTGAGAGAGAAAATATATCTTCTGATTTAAGTCTAGTCTGTTAGCATTTGTGTTTGGGGAGAACATGATCTAAGGGGGTACTATTCTGTAATTGGGTTTAGGCATTGCCTATCATTAGTTTGATTTTAATATTATTGACCAAGTTGTCATGTCAAGTATTTATATTATATATAATTTGGGTTGTAAATTTAATATTATATTGATTATATTATTTCTGTTCTTAACATTGCTGGAACAAGCTATTTTCTTGATTCTTTAGGTTTTGTCACTTCTGTAGTATTATTTTAATTGATAAAATATAGAACAAATGTTATTTTCTCATTGTTTGTCACTTGTTTGGAACACCAAAGGTTTGTGGCTGAGTCCCTGCCTGGCTTTCCCATGTTCCATAACTATTCACATGGCAAATGTACTTCTTGAAACAAGTAACCATCGGTCTTTTTGAATCGTTGATAAAACCATTCACCTCATCTTCATTCCAATGCTCATATTGTGCCAGTACCATTCGCATTGATGAATTCAAATAACGCCGGTATTTTATTTTACTTTGTAATTAGTGACGAAGTGATTGCTTTTTAAATCAACTTATTTTACATTTCTATGCAAGTCTAAATAATCGTATTTGCCAAGTGCTTATTTGAAATTATATTTTTGTATTTCTCATGCAGTCCATAAACCGTTTTATAGAGAGGTGGGAGATAAATCTCGCATTCTTTATTTTTCTTTATATAAATTAGAAGAGTATTTTCTTTCTAGACAAACATCAAATTAATAGTTAACATACATAAGTCAGTTGGAATCTATACTATACATATTGTAATCACATGTGTCTGTTTTGTCGGAGTATAGATTAGACATATATCTATCTATACCTTAGGTATTTAGTTATTTATTATTGGCATATATATAAAACCTGCCATTAGTCTTGCATATTGTAGTCTCTAGTTTTAGACTAGAAATAAGTTATGTAATCATCATCATCACTTATATAAATATTGCTTATATTTAATATTATACATTATACTTGGTGTCTGACCTATCATTATTTATTAATTAGATTAAGTATTAATGTTTATATATATATATATATATATATATATATATATATAATAATTAAGTATTAATGTTTACTGTTGTATTGGCAACCCAAATATATATATATTGACTTATTCAGAGATCTTCAATAGTTCTATCCTGCATTATTTAGAGTCAGATGAATGGTCTCAGTAGTAGTCATATCTGTTGAGCTAGTTCATGGCACATATTCTCATGTACCATCATTATATGTTGTTCATTAGGTTTTGATCTGGGGCTCATGGAATGGGTTCAAATCCAGGTTGGTCCCTGACCTACATCACAGGCTTAACTGGGTTTGAAGTACATTTTTGAGTTTCAGCTCATGTTAGATGTATAACATGTTTTGACCAGTACAATATATGAATGTATAGTTCAAATCAATGGGTATGACATTAGATTTCTAAGGTGGTTTAGCCAGAACTTCAGAGCAATACTTTTTTGTCAATAGTAGTCTAATACTGTCATTAACTCGAATCATTGCTTATATATATATATGACAAAATACCTTCATAAATATTTTATTTAAAGGAGAAGCATTTTCTGGATTTTTTGTTCATCAGGCTGGTCAATTGGTTTAATTATTACTAATTTTTACTGTTTTTTTTATATTAAATTTAGTCTTTAGGTAAATATTATATGTATATGCCCTTCACTCATTAATAATTCAGATATTTTGAATTCATAAATTTTTGCTTTTTTAAATATACAAATCATTTAAAAATTACATAAACTACGGCTTTTTAAAAATTTATAAGAAAAGTCTATACAATTTAATCTTCAGTTATCAAAACAAAATCCAAATTCCAATCAGTGCAAATTCTAGTTCATGGACATGTCGTACAGATAGACACACCACGTCACGAAGATCCACTTTACATTTATGTAAATGAATAGACAAAAAGCTGGACTTTATATAGATTTTAAATGATTTATATATAAAAATAAAAAAAAAACAATTTATAAAATTGAAATACAATAAATTTAAATTTTTATATGTATAACTTAATAGTTCATAAAAATGTCATAATTTATCTTAAAATTTTATATTTTAATAGTTAAATGGAATGAAATAATCATTATTAATTTGCTAAATGTATATAAAAAAACATATCAAAAGGTGCATATTTTCTAACTTATATTCCTACTGTTTAAATTACATATCTTCACAAATAATTAAAATGGGAATGTCCTAATGTGCATTTTTTTTAATTGACTTCCCTCTCAATAAATGGAATAATCTAATATATATATATATTTGCTAAAATATTCACTTTGATGACCCTTGAAAATCTTTCTAAACTGTTTATCATTATTATCGTTATGTGATGTATTAATTTCAATCGTCAGATTTTGATAACTGTTTCAGACTTAAAATTTGTATCATTTTATTTTTCTTTTTTCAAAAAAAAAAAAAAAAAAACTATCAAAATCATTTAATATAAATTAAAAATAAATACAATAAAACGTCTTTTTAATTTTTTTATTACATTTTTAGTCTTTTAAATTTATACAAACGATTTATTATATGTAATTGAATACTCAAGTAGACACAAAAAAAGATTTTTTAAACCGATTTTAGACTTTAATGACGTATAGAAACTTAAATGTAGTGGAATAATTTTACCTTTCAGTTTTATTTGTAATATGCCGTCTTTCAAATTTCATCTTCTTTAGGTAGCAAAGAAACTTGTTAGTATTTTATGGTTGATTAAAATTAATGCTTTTTCTTTCTTTCAATTATCTTTTATCTATTAAAAAGTTTTTTTTATTATTATTAAAAAAAAAAAACTATTACTAGAAAAATCTTTCCTAAAACACACACACACACAAAAAAAAATGTAAAAAAAAAATAAAATGTTTTAAACGCATTTTATTACGACTTTTAAATTTCTTATTAAAATAGAAATTATCGTTATATAAAAGGAAATAAAGTTATATATATATATTCTCATCTGAAAAATTGCATAAAATATATTTTTTCTTTTATTAACTATCTTTCTCTCTCTCTTAATATATAAATTAGGTACATCAAAACTTTACTCATAAATAAATATTGATTAGATTCTGTTGAATCTTGAACCTGTTTGATGAGGATCTATGCCACCTAAGCAGAACTTTCTGATTTAATTCTGGTATCACCAGAGATGATTTTATTGCTGACTTCCCAGTAAAATAATTTTTAGATTAGATTTTTAGTAGAAAAACAAATAGAAAAATCAGAAAGTATTAAAGTGGCTACTGATAAGTTGTACTTTCTATAAGGGAAAAATAGCTGTTTCTCAATCAAATTCGATCACGAAAATGATAGAATGAGCATTTATCACTTAATTCAACAGATACATATAAATTATATAGTTGGGAATTAATCTAAGTCTATCACTTTCCTCACTAGCTAAACAACAAGAGACTGAACAGCAAAAACTAATTATTTTTATTAATGTTAGAAGTTCCTACCATGTGAAACAGTGATTTAATGGACAAATATCAAGCTATTAAAATGTGCATATAGATTCAAGTATTTGTAATTATAGATAATCTCATGAGCAAAAGTTGCTCATGAAAAGATTGAGGAACAAGATCTGGGATTCTGCATGAAGAATGTTTGTGATATTTGTTGAATTGAGATAAGAAATGCATTGTGAAAAAAAATCTTTAATTTTTTTTATATTTTCATATAAAAATATTATTTTTTATTTTACAATATATAAGTATATTGTAATAGTAACTCTTATCTTGATATCTAATTTATTTTAAAAATATTGTGGTTGGCAAATTATAAATTAAATCCAGTTTTCATAAATTGCATAAAGTTTTTTTTATATGTAGATTTATATTATATATGCACACACATTGATACAGGTTTGCATATATAATTAATTTAAAGTGAATTTCATTTTAGTTTTTAAAAGATAAAGAAACTATTTTATTGTAACTAAAGTTATTTCAAATAAATCTGTTTAGAATATATGTTATAGAAACAATGCTTAATTAAATAATAATTTATAAAACTTTTATTCACTTTTTTTTTTTTTTTTAATAATTAAAAATTCTTAGAAAATCAATTTCTTTTTTTTAAGCCTTGTTACTGGTTTGAAAGTGTTGAATTTAATTAGTAATATTTTAAGTGTCATCTATAAACAAGTGGATTTATTTGATTAAAAAATATGTAAACTTATGTATAATTACTGGCATAATTATATAATTACAGAATTATGTAACAGGTAATTACTGGCTTATTTAATTAAAGAAATTTTGATAAAAGGGGTGATCAAACAAATGACTGGTTTGTTATTTAAAAAATCTGGTAAACAAGTGGACTTTCTAATTAAAAAAAAGTGATGATATAGATATACCAACTCAGAATTATTCTGGTCATTTTGTTTCTATTCACCAGTCATTTACTTTTGTCTTATGTTCTTTGCTTTTACCTGTTGAACATGAAAAATACAGAACTTCTACCAGCAGCTGAAAAAATCAATGTGTTGTTAATTGCCACATGAACAAACTCCACTTCTCCAGTATGTAGCACATAGCCATAAGACGTCAAATTTTGCTTACTGATTTCAATTCACTACTGCAACTATTATTAAGTGTAGAGTCCAACAAGTGTGCTTTTCAACCTTAAAGGAAAAATTTCAAGGCAACTTTCTACAAGATTAAAAAGCAGTAAATAAAGAGGCTTCACATATAAACCACTAAAGAGCTCCATTGAACACATACATACATACACACACATATATATATAATTCAGTTGTACTGGAAAATAATATCTCATCTTTCTCTTAGAATTAAATGTAACCTTTTTATTTATTAACTATTTTATAAAACTTTTACTAACATTAATTAAATAGTGGATTATTAATCCAGTAGTAATATTTAATTTAAATTGTTTATGGATTTAAGTATTTTTATATTAATTAAAATTAATCTGCATATTTATTTTTTGATATTTACAATTCAAATGATTTACACATTTGTATTAATTTTTAAAATTTATACTCTATAAAACTTTGTTTAACTTAATGATCTAGTATAGCATGGTAGATGTAGTTCAGGTTGTCTCTTAAATTTTAACCCCCTGTAAAGAGTTTTAATTAAAAATCATTTCCACAATTGTTATTAAGTATGATGTAGTTTTAGATCAATGTTGCTTCTAAAAAAAGTTTTAAACAAAAAAATAAAATTAAAAAAAAATAAATAAAAGGAGAAAAAGAAATAGATTTTAATTCTTTTTATAGTTTAAATATAATAAGTAAAGTTTAATGTCTCTGAAGGTATTCAAAACCATTAACATGTGTAACTATAAATCATTTGAGAAACTGAAATTAAATTTGATAGCAGTTTGATTATTTACTTGATTTGCATTATATACATATGAAATTAAAACAATTAACATGTGTGTATGTGTGTATTGCATACAGAAATTCTCTAGCTATTTTATCCACTACATTAGAATTAAAATGTTTACTTGCTTCAAAAACAGGAAAAACTCTTCATACAGTAGAGCCACTCAGTACAAGCCAAAGTAATCAATGGATGCCAAAAGGCTTGTGCATAAAATCCCTATCTAGTGTCTATTCACCCTGTATCACCACACTAGTTTTTAGCTTGTGTCTTTCATCAGTGAGGAATCTTGGATCTTAGAGCACTGCACCTAGCCTTCACTTAATACAAGTGTGTTGACAATCCCTAATACTCATAGGGAATACAACAAAGGAGTGCTCTTAAAGGTGACTTAGTAATAAGAATGTGTTTAATAACACATTCAAACCCTTTCTTGCAAACATTAAACCTTATTTTGAAGCTCACTACTCTTTCCAACTTTTTAGTGCTCTTAACACAAGGGTATATTTATTATTTTGACATATACATCTTTACTGTTAGTCTACATATGAAAAGCAAACATACTAAAATATATTAATTCTTTGTACTAACATAAGAGTATGTAGTCAAAAAAATTATACATCCTCTTCTATTGTTGAAACTGTTTTTTTTATTTAAGAATGTAGCAAAGGCATTTCATCATTCTATTGTGCTATTATAGTTTATATATCATATCAAGAATACTGCTTGTAAACAAAGAAAAACAAAAGTCTATTTACACTGATCAATCAGTGTATTGATTCCTTCTATGGTAACAGAGTTCCCTTGTAGTCTTATGCACTCAACTTACTCTCCAAGTACTTCTTTCTGGCTCATTGTTTCCATGGCAGTTCCTGTTAGTGTTTGACAGAGACATCTGTGGTCTATTAGCCACTCAGCATATTCTCTGCAATTTCTAAAACATTATCTATATTTTATTTAACTATTGCAATGGTTAACTTCTGGTTGACCCTGTACCGAATCAAGCTTAGGCAATTGATCATGACTGGCAGCCAAAATATCAATAATTATTGAACAAAAGGTAATCTCACAATTTATAGTCTTTTTAATCTCTCAAAGTTTATATCCACACCTTTTTATGTCCTTCTTTTGGGCATATTTTTTAAGTCTCATAGCAACATTCCAAGTTGGTGAATGCAATAGATAACAAAATACCTTCTCTAATTAAAGTTTTAACAATAGAACTAATTAGAAGGAAGAAATCTATATTTTTTTTCTTTCCCACTTCCATGTCCCAGAATTAGAAACAAAAGAAAAACTTTTCTAAGAAAAACTTTTAAAATTTCACCCTAATCTCTATTTTAATATAATTCACCTAAAAAAGTATCGATTCACAAAGGAAATATATAAAAACAAACTTTTAAAATAGTATTTAAAAAAATTCCTTTTTATTTTAACAATAACATATACACATTTTTTCTTTAAAAATAACTTAATAAAGCTGGCCAAAAACTACCAGCTTATTGCAACCTTTCTTAGAAAAAAAACCTCTTAATTATCTTGTGGGGTCTTTTCCCCTTTCTTTTTAAAGAGTTTTAGGCTTTGTGCATCATAAGACCCCTTTTTATTCCTGTTTTCTTGTACTATAAATGTGTTAGGTTCACATTTTTGGATGATCTTGTAGGGGCCTTCAAATAAAGGGAAAACATTTTATATTGCTTATCACTGAATTTGCTCACAGGTTGAGTTTTAATATAAACCCAATCTCCTATCATAAATTGTATTGGGTAAGCATTCCCCTTCTTTATTCTATGTTCAGCTTCTTTCTTCAATGTCTCTAGAAAAGCTTTGATTCTTCACTATGTTTACAGTTTCATTCTCAGTAGGAACAGGGCACTTGAGAAGAGAAGGCTCAACCCGACCATAGTGCAAGCATATGCATAATTATTTTAACTATTTGTGGCAATACTTTAGACCACTGTTCAGGTTACCTTCCAAATGTATACAAAATAAACCCTCCAATTTTTTCATAATCCATTTTTATGTGCTAGACTAGGAGTTATGAATAAAAGTGAGAACATGATGGGTCTGTTCTTGCTGAAACCAATTTTTCCATTCTTTTGATATAAAAACAGTTCTATGATCACTCAAAATCATCCGGGATTTTTCAACTTGGATACATTGTTTTTCTTTTAGTACAGTTATGAGGATTTGGTGTCAGCCCTTCATAAGAGCTAGGCCTATACTTATTTTGAGAAAACATCATAGGTTACTAATTATATATATATATATATATATATATATATATATATATATATATATATATATATATATATATATATATGAAAGGACAGTAGTGGATTATAAAAATCTATGGCTTGTAGCTCATTCAGGTTTTCAGCCATTATTGGTGCTGGGTCCCAGCATAATTTTTATTAACTGGTTTATTTCTCCCATGTTAATGACACTTCTGCAACATAGCAACACTGGTCTATACAAACTTGGTCAATAATACCATCTCTTTAGAAGTTTGCTTATTTAAAGTGACCCATAATATCCATATAACTTATGCACATAATTTATTAGTTTTTCTCTTAGATTTCATGGTATAAATACCTTCCAACATTTTTTTTCTCTTAGATTTCATGGTATAAATACCTTCCAACAATGTATCCCCCTTTTAACCTGAAACATCAGCAACCCATTTATTATTTTATACTGATATAATTTGTTTTTTCACTATGTACAAATTACTGGTTGTCTGGAATTTTCTTTATTACACTATTGTATCAGCTTCTTACACGTAGTATGTGAGTTTTGTAAAAACTTGAGTGTCTTTATATCTATCTTTATTGATCCCTCAGGATCAGTACTAAAAGTTATTAATCAAGCTCGCTCTCGTGTTATGTTTTGACCTTGGTCCCAAATTGAATTTCTGCTTAATAAATTGACCACTATATTTTCTTTCCCAGAGCAATGAATTATCTTGTAATTAAATTTTTGAAAGTACAATGCCCACCTTATAATCATATCATTGGTTAAGTAACACCTATTTATAAAATCTAAATTTTTATGATCAGTGATTATAATAACCTCAGATCTTAGAAGTAAATGCTTAAGTTTATTTAATGCCCAAACAATTGCCAATACCTTCTTTTCCATAGCAGTATAATTTCTTATGACTGGGTTTAATGTCCTACTTAAAAATATAAAACTCAAGGTACCTTCTCTTCATTCTCCTGAAACAACACTGCCCCTATTCCTACACTACTAGTATCTGTTTGTAACATAAAAGGTTTGGAATATCTGGATAGGCAAGCATAACAGTACCTACAAAATTTTCTTTGATCTTATTAAATGCCATCCACTCCCACTTGTTTTCTTTTCTCAGTAGACACACAAGCACTTTGTATCTGTAGAAAAATCCTTGTAGAACCTTTGGTAGAAATTACATATACCAAGGAATGACTTAAGCTATTTTCTATTATTTGGCAGAGGGAAATTTAATTTTCACTTATATCTTATCAGGATGTGGTCTCACCTCTTTAGCACATATGAGATGACTGAGAAATATAATTTCTTCCTCTAGTATATGGCTTTTCTTAAGATTTATTGTAATATTCTTTTCATGACACTCCTAAAAAAACACAACTAAGTTTTCTAAATGTTCCTAAGGTGATCGTGATGCTATCACAACATTGTACATATATTATAGTATAAATTCTTTTACCCTCTGAGATAGTGTCATGTGTAAACATAACAGTAGTCCATATCCATTGTTAACTAATTGAAGTGGAACTTGTTGAAACATGTAAGTAACACCTTCATTGCAGAATGCCATATAATTTTGATCAACAGCATGGAGCGGCATCTTCCAACAACTTGACGTCAAAACAAATGATGAAAATATTTCTTTACCTTAAATTCCAAAAGCAAATGTGTAATTTGAGGTGGCACATTCTGATCAGGTATAGTAATATTATTTAACTGATGTGCATCTAAGCATACTCTCATAGAGCTATCTTTTTTTTTTACAATTACTAAAGGATTTATATATGGTGATTGTTGTTTTTTATAATAATCCATTGTTCCATTTGTTACAAACTTTATCTTTATATTTGACAGGAACTGGGTATGACCTACTCTGAAAATATGTTTCTTCTTTCACCTTTATCCAATGAACATATTCCTTTATAATTCCAGTTTTTATGGCAAATATTTGTTCATTTTGCAAAAGTGCATCTTTAAGTTGATTTTCCCAGTCCCTATCATTACTCCCTAACTCAGTTATTTTATATTCTGTTTCTTGGTATATGTCTCCAGTTACCATATAAGCTAGTTGTTGTTACTCTGTCTGCTATACCCACTAAATGACACATTTTTATTTCTTATCATTATATTCTTTTCACTATAATTAAATTTTCATCCCAGTTTGGGGCATAAAATCCAACCCCAATATAAGATCTTCTACCAAGCCTGACATTGACAATAATGAATGCCGTATTTTTTTTTCCCACTTGTATTTCTTCATATATTGTTATAGGGTCCCACTGAACTCTGTTACCATTTACCATAGTTATTTCAGACTTTCTTAATGGTAACAACTATAACTATGATTCCCTCTTCTGATCTCTGATTTGATCTAATATTTTATTTAAGATTATAGAGATTTGATTTCCCATGTCTAGTAGGGCCTGTATCTCTATTTCCTGTATTTTAATCGACATCACAGGGCAAGTTTATTTCACCATTGTTTGTATATTTTCTTCTTCCTCAATGATTACATTTAACAGTTAGGTAGTTGTTCTTGCTTCTCTTCTTTCTGTATGTTTTCTCTCTCTCTAAGAACTTCCAATATGTCTTCCAATCATTCACACCTACAGGTTGCTAATCTCTCTCATACATTTTTCAGCATATTTTTTTATAATATTTATAATCTGACATTCTGAAATAGTATATTCCTTCAACCTTCTCAATTTCACCATTTGTTTTAAAAAAACTGTTTATATCCTATCCCTTCTTTTTTATATCTTTCTAATTCTATTCCTCTTCACATTTTTTCTTGTCACTCTATGTTCCAAAACATATGCATTAATTTATTTTTTTACTATTTAAAATTATCCAGTCTTTTCTAAGTTATTCTTCACCAACCTCTTGCTGTCCCCACCAAATGATTACTAGCTATGATTATTTTTTTGTTCCCTTGCCTTGTACATACAAAAACACTCTTCTAAACTTTCTAGGTGTTGAAATAAGGTCTCATCTTTTTCTCCTCCCAATGTTTTTATTTCAATTCTATTGTGAATTTTATCTAAAATATTTAAAAATTACTTCCAAAACTCTAACCCTCTCCTACTGGGATACTAACTCCTTGATTTAACTACACAAACCTGTCTCACCCCCCTTTTTATCCTGATCTGAGACCATTTATTTAGTTAATGAACCCTACATGTTGAGATGCCAATTTCTTTAATTTTCTCTGTCATTCTCATCTGTGCAGCAACATTATGTCATGATCAAATGTTAATAATCCTCATCCCAAAAATTACAACCCAAAATCACTGAATGAGGGCACCATTAGGAATAATATAGAACCAGACTTGTGATATACTCAACAATCATGCTATTTAAATTTATGTACGAATGGTAATTTAAAAATATAATATCAAGGACATGATCAGGCTAAATAGAAATTAAATAAAACTTAAAATTTTAAATAATAGTATTAAACAAACAGCAGTGTCATTTTGTTATTATGATTTATTTATCTATATTACTATTATAAGTATAACAAAGTTTTTCTTTTTTCCCCTATTCCCATTTCTTATTTCCCTTTTGACTCTTCTTCCACTACCTACTCTATCAATCTTATTGCTAGTTTAACATATTGTTCTAGAAGGAACCAGCACCTTCATTTAATACAAGAATATTGACAACCTTAATACTTATAGGGAATACTACCAAGGAGTGCTCTTAAAGGTGACCTACTAATAAGAATGTGTTTAATAACACATTAAAACCCTCTCTTCCAAATGTTAAGCCCTATTTTGAAGCTTACTACTCTTTCCAACTTTATTATTGCTCTTAACACAAGGGTACAATAATTATTTTAACATATATATCTTTACTGTTAGTCTAAGTAAAAAAAGGAAACATACTAAAATATATTACTTATTTGGATTAACATAAGATATGTAATCAAAAAAAATTAAACATCCTCTTCTATTGTTGAAACTGTTTTTTTTTCTTTTAGGATGTAGCAAAGGCATTTATCATATCAAGAATACTAAAAACCAAAAAAAAAAAAAAGTCTATTTACCCTGATCGATCAGTGTATTGATTGATTCCTTCCATGGCAATAAGGTTACTTTCAGCCAATGATTGTCTATTATTCTCATTTTAGTCTTATGCACACAGCTAGTTCTGCAAGTACTCCTTTCTTGGCTCATCATTTTTTCCTAGTGGTATCCAGCAGAGGCATCCCTCAAAAAGTAAAGTTTTGTGGTTTTTTAGACAGTTGGTATATTCTCTGCACTTTGTAAAATATCTGTATTTTATTTAGCTTTTGCAGTGGTTAACTTCTGGATGAGCCTGTACCAAATCAAACTCAGGCAATTGTTCAAAACCAGCAGCCAAAATATCAATAATTATAGAACAAAAGGTAATTCCACAATTTATAGTCTTTTTAATCTGACAACATCTGTATTCACACCTTTCTTAATGTCCTTTTTTCATTATATATATTTTTTAATCTTGTAGCAAAGGTGAGGGCAATATGTAGCAGAATACCTTCCCTAGTTACACTTTCAACAATAAAACTAATTAGAAGACAAAAATCTATATTTCTTTTTCTTTCCCCTTCCCTTCCCAGAATTAGAAACAAAAGGAAAACTTTTCTAAGAAACAATTATAAAAATTTGCAAAAAAGCAATACTCTAAAACCCGAAATGATTCAAAATATTATCACTCAATATTATTCTTGTACTTTTTACAATTTTTTTTGAAAAAGTCATCAGAATTTTCTTAATAGTTAAAAAACATCTACTAATATAACAAGCTGGTTTTGATCAGATAGAATCTGCTATAAACAAGTTTAATCTTTAATAACTCACGTAGAAAAAGACTTTCAAAATAAATTTACAAACTGTTATTAACTTTATTAGTTTAATCTCAGCTTATGATTCTGTTTGGAAAAATAGTCTTCTAAAAGTTTCTAAAAATTTTAAATTCAGGCAAACCATTAATTTACTTGATAAAAATATACTATGATAAAAAAATTCAAGTAACACTAAATGATATTGATACTAGATCCAAAATTTTACTGAACTGTCTACTATAGGCTTCAGTTCTCTCATTTACTTTTATCAGTGATCTTTTAGATACAGAATGCAGAAAATTCTTCTATTTTGATGATATCACTTTGACTATTCAAAAGAGATTATTTTCTTAAATAAAAAATGTAATAAAGAAATATAAATTATTGGAAAAAATATTTTTTTTAAGTTAAGTCATTCCTAATCCGATGAAAATAGTATATTCAATTTTTCATCTAAAAAAGTAATAATGAACATAAGCGACTGACACATAATTCTATCTTATGTTGTTTAAGAATAATCTTAGATTATAATATAACATGTTTTTCTCATTTAGCTAAAATTTGACTAAAAGTAATTTATGAAAACAATGACCTTGGAAAGCCAATGGAAATACTTGGGTTGTGATGCAAATATTTTATGTTTAAAAATACTGAAACTGTATTTAGAGAAAAAGTTCCCAGACTAAACTTCTAAATACTTAGTTAAATATTACTATCATAAACATTGTTGGTACACTAAAATCTATTTCTTTATAATTAATAATTTTTATATATTATTCTTCCAAATATCAAAAGAAAAGCTGTATCACTTAAAATATATAAAAAGCTATTACTTGACAAATATAAAGATTTCATTTTTGGATGTTCAACCAAAAATAAATAATCAAAAAATTATATTGCAAATATGGAATTCTTATGCAATTGTACTATATTTTTTTCAGATTCAAAAATAAAAACAAAAGTGTTTAATCTTGCTAGACAAAACTGGATTCTTATAAAATAGATTTAGGGTAACAATTATATGCTTTAAAACACTACTAATTTTTATATTGAATCTACAGCTTCATTGACAGAAATGAAAGTCTTAAAAAAGTCATTAGTGAATTTATCTCCTAGTGGGAATCTCTACATGTTTCTTTATGATATTTTGTTAATAATTAAAAATTTCTACAGAAATCCACATACTAAATAAATAATTTCATTTGAAAAATGAGAGAAAATATCATCATTTTTTTACTTAAAATATATATTAAGCAGGTATTTCCCCATCAGCTCATATAGATACACATATTATATTTTATTATTTTTTAAAAAAAAATGTGTATATGTTACTGTTAAAATAAAAAGAAATTATTTTATTTTAAATACTATTTTAAAAGGTTTGTTTTTATATATTTCCTTTATGAATTCACATTGTTTTAAGTTGAATTATATTAAAATAGAGATTAGGGTGGAATTTTAAAAGCTTTTCTTAGAAAAGTTTTTCTTTTGTTTCTAATTCTGGGAAATAAAGGTTTTATTAGATTGATATTTGAGGAATATTGTAAAAAAAATTGCTATTTAGCTCTAATGATGCTTTTTTATCACATTATTACTTAAATTTATATATCTAATATATAAGATTGACAAACTTATTCACAGTGACAATAGTAGCCATTATAGAGGGAATTTCACATCTACCAAGCTTTTGCAAAAATGACCAAGCCTTATGATTAGATCATATAAGGTTTTATTTGTTATGGATGTTTTTCATTTTCTTTATTTGTCACCATCCTGTAATTTTATACTGTTGACAGTAATTTCCAGAAATTTGGTAAATAAAAAAAGGCTATACATGTCATTGCTATTTGGGTTTCAATCTAAAATGAATTGTTTTTAATATCCATAAAAAATGAACTCTTTAACTGTTATTATGAATTTTTTAACCTATCATAACAAGAAGAAATTTAAAAAAATTATATTAATATTCGTGTATATTCTTTTTTGTTAATTTCCTATAAATTCTATTTTAGAACAGTAATATAAAATCAAAAATAATTTGATTTGATTTATGTTGGAGAAATGATCTAATATCAATAGCTCAGCAGGTTATGGTGAATTATTATTTATTGAGACAAAATATAAATCAAGGGTGATTTGTATTCTCTATCTATCAGAATAAAATATTCATTTTTGTTTTGGATCATAAAGTAAATGTATGTTGCTTAAATACATCTACTCTTAAAGTTAACAACCTGCCTAAGGCTTATTTACATATTGGTGAAGTTTTCTATAAAAACTGAAATTTCATATAAATATAAAAAGTATATGAAGATCTAGAAGAGAAGAAAAGGATAGTTAATATTGGGAGATTTGTAAATATTGCCCACATAAAAAATATTTATTAAAATTGGACTTGCAATATTGTTTGAGCTATTTTCAATGGAAGTTATTTGCCTTAAAAAGATGATGCAAAATAAAAATAGCCATACTATGTTTAGAAAACATATTAATAATCAATATAATTCCAGATATTTTACAAAGATATGCATTTTAGAAGTATAATGAATTGCTGAAGTGCAATTAATTATATTAATACTGTACTGAACATTTAACATGTAGAGAAATTCCTTTATTGGTTCTGATATACTCCTAATATTAAATTGAATTTTATTGTGTTTTTTTAAGTAAAGAGAAGATTGCTTTATAGAAGGTTTTATTTGGAAGTTGAGTTGTTCCATGGCATAACACACAATGTTGTTTTTTTCATTTTGAAAACCTAAAACCCACAAACTGTATTTCTGGCATAGCTATTCCCCGTAATACTTTCAATAAACATGATAATAGTTTTTATATATTTTCTAAATTTTTAGTATTGAATAGAAGTTTATTATTACAAAATATGGTTTCCATATGGAGTCATTTATTTAGCATACAAATGCATAATGCTTGCAGGGTGGAGACGAAAAGAAAGCTGCCATTGAACCTTCCATTTGAAATTATTTTCTGCCATAAATCTATGATTTACTCAATATTTACTGATTTTATATTTTTATGTTTAAAAACTGTAACACTTTTATCTTTTTTGGTTTCCTTCAATTTCCTTTCTTCAATATATCAATATATATACATATATATGCACACACTGAACGGACTAATTTTTCAAACATTGCTTATACTAATCAACTAGTTATTTTACTAAATATCAAGCAAGTATAAAAATCCTTTACATATGCTAGTTCTGACTATATAAAGAGAATAATTTTGATAGATGATTATTAGACTGAAATCAGGCAGAAATGTTAAAACAGCAACTTACAGATCAAAAAAGTAAATATAGTTTTCCATTCCTCCTTGATTATGGTTTTACCATAATCACATCTAAGTTTAGACCGAATAATGCCAGAAAATGATGGTTAAAATACAACTGAAATATCAGTAGTACTCTAGTAAAATTAAAAACAATGTGTCACCTATATAGATCACTTAGTTAATTATATATATATATTGCGACCTTTTATATATATATATATATATATATATATATATATTGTACCCTCACTTCTCGATATATAATATAATTTAAAATATGACTAGCTCAATTAAATCATTATGCTCGGCTAAAATATGTATAACTATCTTTAATATATTTTTATAATACTATATCTTATTAAATTTATTATAACTTATCCAAAATTAATATAGTTCAATATTATGTACTAATTAAATAAGTATTTACTAAAATCATGAGACTGTGAAGTGAAGTTACAATTGGTAATTGAATTTACATTGAATCAATGTCTTTCCAAGACACTGTCTCAATGGCATAAGAATACTATTACCTCTTCATTATCTCATTACTAACTCTACAGCACTCTTATGACTTTTATCAATGAACTATCTTTAATAATAATAGATAAATAAATCTCAATCTTTTATTAAGGAAATATAATTAAAGAATCTCAGGTTCTTCTAATTATCTTAAAGTAATAATAATTCGTGCAGATAGGAATGATAAGGGATTTAATATCAAACCTAAATACACCTAACTTATTCTAATAACAATAACTAACAATAATAATCTTTAGTGTATAGCTTAATCTTATCTATTTTATTATACTATTAATCATTAAGAAAATAAGTAAATCATATACATGTCTTACATTTCCATATAGTATCTTAATTTTAAAATAGACCAAAATCTTATAATTTAACAATTTGTGGCAATAAATAATATTATACTCTTATATTGTGCATTATAATTACTTTGTGACCATTGTAATATTATATGTTAATGTCAATCAATTTCTATAAATTATATTAAGAAAATATTATGTTTCTTTCTAAAAAAAAAATAATAATAATAAATTCATATTGTGCAAATATTATGTACATTCAAATTATCTGTTGTCAAATGCTGTGGTGTAAAATAATGAATTCGACACATCTTTTAAAACAACTTAACAAATTTATTTACATCAACTTTAATAAATAACTTATTTACACTATTTACATTTACAGTGGAAACCAAAGAAAAATAAAATAAGGAAAAATAATAATACAAGTTTTTTTTTACACTGTTACTATTTCCAGAATCATAAATAGATAATTTATACATTTCCTAAATGTTTTATCAATAACATTTAAATAAGTTTATGACTTTAAATTTTAATAAACATCATTTGTCATCAATTAATACAAGAAAAGGTTTTATGTGAAATATCATTCATGTAGCATATATGTAAATAAACAAACTTTAATAATTTAAATGCTACTTCATTTAAGTCTTACTGCTATTTATATTATAATGTACTAGTATGTATTACATTTACTATTAATATTATTCAAAGATCAATTAATGTATAACTGATATAACTTTGTAATATAATAACAATTATTGATTATAACTATTTATTTCATTCCGATATAATGTCATACTACATGTCTTACCAAAATATGCAATACGTATATGTTCTTTTAAAATAATATTTAAAATTATTCAACAATTTCAAATTTTATAAAGTATTATATCAAATAAAATTCTATGATTCTTTTCTATTTAAACTATTACTCTTTTTACTTGTTATTCCTATTTCTTCCTAATAAACTTCTATCTACAAAAGTCATTTTAACCTTATTTAACTTCAGAAAAACAGATGACCAATTAAAAAAAAAAATAATAACTATCCAAACTCTCTTATACCTCATCATCTATATACAATAAACCTTCAATCAAAATATAAATTTCTACATAAAATTAACTTACTTATCTAATAAAAAAAAAATAAAATATAGATTGTTATATACCTCTTACTAACTTGAAAAGAAAAATAAATAACTTACACTAATATAATAAATCTAATTCCTAATATTGTAACAGAAACATTAAAATTTATTCACGAAAGAATCATATAATTATTTCTAGGTTCTCATATTACGTTGTACTAAATTTACATCATCAATTTAAAGTATGCATATTAAAATAAAACTGTTATTACTAATATTATGCGTGTATATTCTTTAAATATTTATACATTCATTCAACAATCAAATAACATTTGGTTGATCTAAAGAAAACATAGCAAAATACATCAAATTATTATTATTACATAATTTTTACCATAAATGATACTTTAATGTATAGTCCGTCACACGATGTCCTCCAGGATTACAGTTTTACAAGATAATTTCACATTTACACTCAACAATTATTCTTTAAAATATTACGTGTTGTATAATTATAAAAATAAACTTTATGCAATGAAATATTATATTAATATTTAGCTTTTTTTTTTAAAAAAAAAATGTAAATGTACCTTTCCTATCTTTAATAAATCAATAATTAATTAAATATTTATGTTAGTTAATAAATAAAAACATATTACATAAAATCCAACGGTGTCTTCTTTTCACCCATAATTGTTCTTTTTCCTAGGCACAAATTTTCACCAAACATTACTTCCTTTTCCGGTACATCACGTGTTTTAAAAGTTTTTTATGAAAAAAAAAATGAAAATGTTCTTTTTTAAAAAAAATAAAATAAAGTCAGTTCCACCATAAACAAAATAAAATTAAAATAGTTTATAGGATCCGTATTCATTTCTTTAAGGAAAAATTATTTAAAAGTTATTATTTTTAGTATTAGTTAATAGTTTATAAAGTTCTTATTTAATTATTTTAAAATTGACTTGGATATCCACGTATATTTTATTTGCGCATTCCTTAACGAATATTTAGGTAAGATTAATTTTAGATTCTTCTGTACGACCAGCGTTCAGACTTTCTAATATAATAATTTTATTTATAGGTACTTCTCTGCCAATTAAACTTTCGATTTATTTGCCCTTTAAAACTATCAAAATTTAGTCTTTTAAATCATAAAGACTTAACAAGGCAAATATTTATACAATTACTGTTAATTATCATATCTTTACCAAGATATATACTTAAATTTATAATTTACAAATACTTTCTTCATAAAGAAGTATTTCTCATTCTTTCAAATATCTGTTTTATAAAAATTAATTACAATCAGCTTTTAAATTTATATAAGGTCCAACATATTACTTTTATACATCTAGTAATCCTCCTAGTTAATCAGCATTTGTTAAATTTTTAGTATAAAGTCTCCAATACATTTTATCCTTATACGATGTTTTCATGACTATTTGATAGTAAATTGAGCTTCGATCGAGACGATCAATAGGAAATTATAATTAAAATTAGCACTGCATATTTATCGGTAAACTTTTATAAATTATTTTAAAACCTACTCTCTTATAATTTTAAAATGATTACAAGAGCGTCTATAATTTTACTTAGCTATCTCTAATAGCACACTTTACTTTTTAAAATTACAATCATAATCCCCTCTGAACAATTGAACCTTGATTTTATACCCGAAGAAACTCCCCACTTGATTGGTAAATTAAACAATCAACTTGCTAGCTTATTTACATATTTTACCAACAAGACAGAATTAAAAATAAATAATGACTTATTTAATATTTATTATTTATCACATTATTAAATTCTTAAATCAATCTTTATCATTTATTTAAATCCATTAAACATTTTTTTAAAATATACTTTCTTACTTTATTTCACTTTTAACTTTTATAAGATTATTTTTTATAAACAAACTAAGTCTATTTTTATTCGTTATGTTTTTAAGCAGTATTTTAAAAATCAGATTTAATATTTCACATTAATTATCTTTATTTTTATCTCGTGATAGCCAATATAATACTTATAATTTTTATAACAGAATTTTAAAATAGTTTTGCAACTTTACTAAAAAACTCACAAGCATGTGTGTATGTGTCTAACTAACATCTGTTTTACAACACAGCTACAAACGCTTGTAATAATCTAAAAATAAACTAACAATTTCATTTTTAAAAATAAATATTTTTAAAATAAATAATATATTATAACAATTTTTAAAATAATAATTCGATATTATTAAAATCAAATATTAATCTTTTATTATGTACTACTAATAATTAAAATATTTATATTCATTTATTAAATATTAATCTTTATCAACAATAAATATATGCATTTAATTTTAACTTGTCTTTTTAAAACTTTTAGCTTTAAACATTTATTTATTAAATTTATTAATGCAGTATTGATTATGGCCAGTTTTCCCAACCATATACTATTATCATCCCTATTGAAACGTCTCTCTCAAACATCAGCACAATTTTCACATATCAAATATTCATAGATTACTTTAATTACACTTTTTAAAAGATTGTTATAAATAAAATTAACATCATATAGCTAAATATATCTTAAATTTAAATTTTTTTAATAGATTGATACAATTTATGGAGACCCATACAAGGG